>JAZHYW010069899.1:0-18952 GCA_037355805.1 Ixodes ricinus
TTTTGTGGCGATAACTATGTCGGCGAAAATAAACCCTGTAGAAGGGGAACAAGGGGGACAAAGGACAAACGCAACTCTCCAAACACAGCTAGGTAGGTGACTGGTGCGCGACCGAAAAAATCCGCCTGGTCCTGGTATCGAACCAGGGACCTCTTCATTCCCAGTAGAGCGTTCTACCAACAGAGCTAACCAGGAGTTAGACTAGACGTTAGTATAGAGAAAACGGGTTGTATCCGCTGCCACCAGTTTAACACCAACAAGGGTGAACGTCTTGCATTTTAAGGTTATGATTTTAATGCAATTAAAGCAAAGGTGCAAACGAGCTGGACAAGAATGACAATAATAATCCCTGGAGAAGGGAACCAAGGGGACAAAGGAAAAACACAAATGTCTAAACACAGCTTGTCCAGGGATTATTATCGTTACCTTATGCATAAACGGAGTAAAGTTGCATGCAGTACTGAAAAATGCATGGGCGCTCGCGCTCGTTTTTGAGCTTTGGTCGAGCGGGTGGTCGCACACTCCTATTGCTCCAGTTTCTGTATTATGTTCATACTTTTAAAAGTAACGAATAATTAAAGTAATCCATTACTAACATTTTTCTAACGAAATTATATTACAAATTACTGCCACAAAAACGTAACGTGGCAATTACAACATTACTTGAAAAAATAACAGATCACTTTCCAAGTCTGCTTTAGTTCCGCTGGCTTCGTTCTTTTCTTTTTCTTTTTTTAATCTCGTATGGGTGATGACACAACAAGAACCTGGTGAATGTGTAAGACCAAAAAAAAAAAAAGATGTCGTCGCTTCAGCGTATTAAGGAGGTACATACAATAGAGATATATTTTAATGTATATGAAGAGAATAGTATAACTCTGCAAATGATGCCGGTTTCTCTATGGCGAGATGTTCGTCAAAATGTATCTTAGATGGTCGTATAAAATCGGTTATCTTGAAGCTTGTTCGTTCGTTTGTTGTTCCAGGGAAACCGAATACGATGCCAGACTATCGGGCTTCACCAAATACGAGGTAAGCATGGCAGTCGTCTTTCCGAAAGGCAAAAGCGTAAACGAGACAACGAGGTTGAAATCAAGATGCTTCCGAAGCCGCTCGCATGCGTAGTGTTACTTCTTACCATTACATCAACAACTCTCTTATTAAAATCCATTTTAGTGATACTTTATTGGCTATTATGGTTTTAATAACTAGTTTAATGTGGTGTTTATATTATTTCGTTTTAAAATTACGTTTAAAAAAAATGTAAGTGAACTCTTAGTCAGTTCGAGCACCACTTACATGCTCTTCAACCCTATGTTGCTTTCTAGTTAGTTTTAGTTATCACAATATGGAAATTGTGCGCATTTTCGCAGTTTCGAGGTATTCTTTTTTTCTGTGCTGAGATGTCGACAAAATTATAGTCATGTCGTTTAACAGCTGAGACGGTGGTGCAGAAAAGGAAAACAACTTTTAGTGGAAAGAACAGACACAGAGGGAAGGTGTCAAATTCAGCCAACTAATTCATTTCTTAAGCTCCAGAAATAAACCAGTTAGCTGATTTTCGGACGTTCCCTTCCATGTCTGTTCCTTCCACTAAAAGTTTTTTTCCTTTTCTGCACCAGAGTTTCAGCTGTTTAAACGACATGATTATACTACCACCAGCTCGCCTGCGCACTCACAGTTTTTTTACAGTTATAGTCGCTGTGCTGTTATAGTTTGGTGTATAAATAAATCCATAAATCTGCTTAATAAATGTATAAAACGACCGTTCTTCGTCAAATTCTGACAAAATAATATTATCGCTGAGTGCAGCTGAATATATTGTAGAAAAGGAGAAAGTACATACATTTTGCTGTATTGTTTCAGTGAAACATGTGCCAATTGTACTACAGTCATTCACATTCTGCCTTGACACTAACGGGCTGGCAGTATTGATAAAAAACGAAGAAAGAAAGAAAGAAAGAAGAGAGAAGAAAGTAAATAAGGAAATAAATAATGTCGTATAGGAGGTTGTCCTCTCAAGAACAAACATTAAAGAAATCTCTATATGCAAAAAGGTCTGGTAGAAAGGAATCTTAAAAAAGAGCTTGGGAAGCTTCGATCGGCAGCTGACATTTCGCTGCCAATCTCAAGTACGCTTTCATTACTTTTGTGCTTTTTTAGCAAAACGTTTCTTTACACCTGGAACTTTCGTGATGTTTTTGTTCTAAGTTCTGAAGCAAACTATTCTATATGTTTACTTGATATTTGGTCACATAAGCTTTCCTCTTGTGCTCACTATGTTTTCTACTTCTTTTTTATTTAGGTACACGACAAAAACATGTAAGTCACCCCTAAATCCGCAGCACCAAGTTGCAGCCTGGGGGACTATTTTTCTTTGATTTTCATCATTTTGGGGTTTTTCATAATTGCGAAAATATTTTGGCTCACTTTGTTCGAGACCAAAAGTGTATATTAGCTTCATAGCAGGTGTTATTACGTGGTATCGTATAGGTTAAATGCTGATAATGGACAGTATACATTTTCATCGCCAAAAAGGGCGTTAAATTTGACATCGGGTTTTTGTTTCATAGATCGCTAGCGTTAAGTAAGTTAAACTATGTTACGTTGCTTGCTTTCAGAAAAGATTTTCTCCAACATTTTCGACAATTTTATTAAGTTTTTACTTGCATTTTTATCTGGATTATATTCGAAAGACTAGTTCGCACGGACCTACCTTTATCAGAGTATTGCGTGAAAACTGGATGCATCCGACACCAAAGCAGCGATATACAAAATACAATTAGCTCTTTTATGATTATGACTATTCCATCGAATTTTGTATAAACATTAAAAAAATCTAGTTATTCTTAACGATTTAGTGTCTTTAACGCGCTGTATGTAACGATGCAGTTCGTAATAAAAAAGATACTTGTAACTTGTCTTTACCAACCAGCTTGAAGTCTGATGTGAGTTGTCTTGTCCCTAACTTACAGTTAAGTGTTTATAAAAATGATCTACAGCTTCCCAAGTGAAGCCGCTTCGAAGCTTTCTATATCATTTAATATCTTGGACAGTTTTTGAAGATTCCCTCAGTTTTTATTTGTGTTGCAGAACCACAGCACATAACCCTCATTCTAAGGAGAAGTTAATCATCGCCGTCAAGCGTTTAATTGTTATTTAAAAGGTATCGGTTAACAATATATAACCGGCGTGTACAGTACCTTTTTCGGCGTTTTTTTTAATGTATATTGCTGTAGGTTTTTGGAATTATCTATGGTCTACCGAGCGTACTTAATATTACTTTGAATGACAAAAAAAAAGAAGCTAGAAGATTTTTTTTTTTTTTGCTTCTTGTGCGCTTAGAAAGCGGCATACAAACCGTAACCCCAAGTGCGTGGGCTCGGCGCAGAGACTTGCAGGACAGGTTTCCTTCGCGCATAATTTACCTGTCGCGCGTATGGCTGAGGTTCGTTGACTTTCACACCTGGTCTTGTGCGCCGCATCTCTCTCTTCCTCTCTCCCTTTCCCTCTCTCTCCCTCAGCGGAAGAATAGGCTTGTACCTGAGCTTCGCCACTTCGGCCGTAGAAGTTTTCCGCTACGAACCAGCCATCAAGGTACGAACGACTGGAATCGGGGGAATATACCCCCGATACCTCCGAATTATCAAAACAATTTGATGACAGGGATTGCACTTGTTCTATATGCATTAGAATCAGTTTAAATTACTCAAGATATACATCAATATGTTCGCTTAAGCTTGTTCATGTAGAAGTCTATATTGTTTATGTATGAAAGCATGAAATGCAATATAACGCTACCCCCAATCCTAAATCTGTCCGTGCATTTTCCTCTAAATTGGCGTCAGGTGACGTCACCTGATGTCACGTGACCTTGGCGATAATAGACGGCACGTGATCTACACTGCAACTCAGTTTCCCCAATAAATTTAGCCGGAAAGTTCCCGTCTATACCCGATTTCACCTCAAAAACCGTATTAAAAGGTCCAGCTCCTAGCGGAGTGTTACTAATTTTCCCCTTAATGTAAATAATTAGGGCATATCTAGGTGAATTTTAGGTTCGATATATGTTTCCTTTCCAAGACCTACACATTCCAAGCGCCAAAATCATCGTTTTTTTCCTCTAACAACCAAATCTCGCAAAAACAATTTCGCGTCGCGTATGAACAATGCGAAAAACTTGCTTTTTTCTCGAGGTGATGATGATGATTAGGGTTTTAGTGGCGCATTGACAACGGAGGTCATATTGCGCCAATTCAATGTTGTTTAGCTTGTACTAAACAAATTTCTCGAGGTGAAAACGGGTATAGTGGCCAAAACATCAATTCAGTTTCCCCGCTATATTTAGCGGGAAATTGACGTCACGTGACCTATACACCAATTTAGTCACCCACTAAATTTAGCGGGAAAATACCCGTCTCGTAACCTAGACATCTTTCCAGTTTCCCCGCCAAACTTAGCTGTGGGAAATCGACGCCACGTGACCTATACAAGCATTAAGTTTCCCCGCTAAATTTAGCGGGAAAAAAAAACTTCACGTGACGCACCAGTTCCCTCTCTGATTCCCTATAATGCAGTTCATGAATTCAGTTCATGAACTTTGAAGGTAGAGGTCGCTGCGAATTTTTATTGCGTATTTATGAATGAGCTTTCGCGCATTTATTGCTGTTGATTCGCTGTCACCTCCCTGCCTATTATCTCAAGAAGTCTGGGGCGTCCACTTCCCCCGCAAAACACTTGGCTGAGTCAATCGTTGCAATCTTTGGAAGACGCTCGTCCAATGACGAGGATAAAAATATATTTAGACAAAAAAGAAAAAAAAAGGGGGAGGGGGGGGGGGAAGTCTGTGCTGCGGCACTCAGCATGATGTTTCGCCACCCTCGGCGCGGACCTTTTTTGTGGGTAAACATATTTATTTCCAGCCTCCTCGTCGTGCAGATTCCAATGACTGACTCTCCGAAGCGCTCCAGACTTCTTGGAGTGCCGTCTTTTCTTGAGCAGTATCAGGTGCAACGCCCCATGGTCACGCAGAAAGTTATATGGTGACTCGCGAGAACATTTACCCAATTTGATGGGGGAAAATGATAACAAACACTATAAAATTTCTGTAAATGCAATAATACTGCTACCTAATGTAACGCACGACATAAGTAACGTTCGTTTTAGTCACTGTAAGAAAGGCAGGGCGGGCTGCTTATGTTCTTTTCTTCGTGATTGGTTCTCGGGCGTTCTTATCTGCGAATGCTGCAGTCCCATTGGCGGCGAAGCGAGCATGATATGTTTTCGACCTGTCGGTGACTTTATACTTCGTCTCACCCTACGATGGACTAAAAGCAAAAGCTACGGACCGCCAGATCCAATCACGAGCCACTTAGAAATTGCGTATTGCGCTTTGATGCACGTATCAGTGCCCGCGTCTCGGATCACTGATGGGGATGGGCGGACAGTGGTTCGAATCGAAGAGCACTGAGTGACTCAACAATTTTACATTGCAAAAAAGAGGCTGTTTGCAGTGTCGAAGCTATAGAAATGATGCAGCGTTTCTGGGTTCGGAGCATTATTCGTCCACCCCTAATCAATGCTAGGCATGTCATAGTGTAGCCTGGAACGTGATTGGACCTGGCGGCCCGTGGCCTTGGCCTTTAGTCCATCGTAGGATGGGACAAAGTATAGTAGGAGAAAGTAACTAACGGTAACGGCATTTTGTTACACTTGCTGCAGGATGCTAAAGAATCCCGTACGTTTTTGACGAAGCAACCATTAACGCTATATCGTTGCATATGTTTGGTTACGGGGGAAACAGTGCCATAAACATACACTAAATGTTAGTACCGCGAAAAGATTCAACTATGTTCGGGGACAACTTTCTGTGGCAATGGGGCTATGGCTACAGAGCCGAAGATACGCCGTTTCACTGCGCAGCGGATGTAACAACGCAAAATGATAAAATTGTCTTTTTTTAGCTTTGATTTCACAATGTTACTAGAGTATTAGTCAGGAAATGCGAAACTTATAACATTTCTTTTAACTCCTCCGGGTTTTCTCGGTTGCCGCAGGTTTTCTAGCTCCTGCAAAACAAACATGGCGTCTTTTTCTTGTGTGGTGTATAGGTCTCCTGCACTGAAGCTTCGAACAAACTGTGGCGCCCTCATTTTGGGTAGTACAAGCTCACCTGATTAGGCCTCGCACTACTTGTGACTGCTTCGCAGTCACAAGTAATGTCGAAGTACGGAAAAACTTTTTGCATTCTGCGTAGTGTCGAAGTACAGAAAAACACCCTTCGACGTCCGAAATCGGTTAGATTCAATGCCACAAGACGTTTAAAAGTAACAGATTCATGACTCTACCGCTAGGGTACGCGTCTCTTATCTCTGCGTGGTGACGTCAGAACATCTGGCGTCTCGACGCGTTCTATTCTGCTTCATTTTTTTTTCTGTTTTACTTTGTAACGCACGAAACGGCGTCTCTTGGCTCACGCACTTACCGTCTTAGTTTTGACGTGTGCTCGATGGTCGATTTTTTTGTTTTGTTTCTTTATATTTTCTTCGTGATCTCGCGTTCCGTATCAGAGCAGGCAAGCTTTAGCATGTGTGGCAGTTTACGACGCTCAAATTTGTACTACCCAAAACAAGTCCTAACGAGTCCCTTTTCGCAGCGTCCCCTGGCAACGCAGGAGGCCTATAATCGATGGCAAACAAGGCCACTGGCCACCGCCATGTCTCTGCTCGTGCAAACAAGCCCGTGCAATTTCAAGCTTGCCTAAGCTACGTTATCCCGCAAGCTGCACGTGCTTGCACTCGTGGGGCACCAGTCGGAGCGCATGCTTGCTATTGTGTATACACAGTTGTAGTGGTACCTTCCGTGAGCTCGCGCTTTTGTGAGCGCTGAAGGATTTCCGCAAAGTTTAGAAACCAAAAGTCGTGAAAACGAACCAAGCAAGTTATGTGCAACGCGTATGCACATGTGAGACAGGGGGAACCGGGACTCCCCATTGTTTCCGTATACCGGTTGGTTACAGCGAGGTCACCGGCAGAGGCGAGCGGGCGTCGGGATTGAGCTCAGGATCCCTGGCCTCCTGCAGCGCGAGCTTTCGCTAGTTCCGAGCAGTGGTGTGCCATCGAACCCTCCTAGAGCCAGCGGTAACTGAACGCGATCCAATTTTGGATTGGGCTTTGTGCCGATTTTTCAGCCCCGGGAGTGCTTACGTATCAATGACCTAAAAAGTACAGCGCTCAAGAATTTCACATTTCTTAAATCGACGCCGCATATCAACGTCGGTCGCAATAAAAATAGAATTTGATGAGACCGACCACGGCGTGATTTACTTCGTAAGTAGGTCCGAGTGCTTCAGTCAAGGCGTTGGCTTGGGTGTAGAAACGTGTGAAACGTAGTGAACGAGACGTGGATATAAATGTACGCTAGGCGATCGCGGTTCAGCACCTCCACCTCCTTCCACCTCCCCCGCGATTTTCATTTGACAAGATGAACTGTTCCAAATGCGTGTCTGTCACGCCAAATCCGAAACTGAAACCGAAAGAAAAAGGGTCAGGAACTGTTTGGCGCAAGAATACTAAGCTGATACCCCCCCCCCCTTTTTTTTCTGTTCTTTTTTCTTAGCTTTCTTTTTCTATTTATTATAGAAAGTTGTACCCGAGTTTAAAAGGAGATCTCAAGAGAAAAAGCATACTGGGGCGAGAGATGCGGCTGCCGGGTTCTTGATCGCAGCTGCTGTTCACATGAACTGGGCGAATTATGCTTACTGTAGTCAATTTTAAGAAATCATCGCTAATTGCCAAATCTTAAGTTTCCCGTGCGATCTAAAAAGCTATACTTCGTACGAAGCTTTATATATAATAGAGAGAGCGAAAGAGAGAGAGAGAGAGAGAGATCCAGGGTGCTTAAGTTTAACTCAAACAAGTTGTTCTTGTTTTGTTTTTAACAAGAGGGTGATAGACGAGTGCCGTTTTCACTATGTATTTATCAAGCTCGGTTGACAATAGATGAGGGGATAATAATCCTGGTAAGTTAACTAATTAGGTAAATTATGTTAATTTACTTTTTTTGATTATTGGTTTTAGTGGACATGTTACCGTTACAGTATTGGCGTCAATTACTATTAAAGGTCAAACAAATAGAAAGAATTGTCGAAAAAGCAGTTGTTCTTTAGATATTATTCGATATATTTTCGCGTTTCTTCGTCCCATTTAAAAATTCCGCTTACAAAAAAGCGCCTGAAACCGGTGTTGCTGAAACCCTGCCCACACCGACGCCTGGAAGAGCGACGCCGTCGTTTCATTCATGTTGTCGCTATCTTGGTAGCGTGTCCTTGGTGAATTCTCAGGCGACACAAGGGACGACGTGACTCAAACGATCGCGTCACTCGTATAAGCGTCATCGTGGGCTGGGCTTGCTGCACACCTCTTTTTAAAAGCAATTCTTAAATCGGACCAAAAAAGAAAATGTATCGATGAATATCTCAAAAGCCATTACATTTTCGAAAATTCTTTAAATTGGTATGGCCTCCAATAGTAACTGCCGTCAATAGTGCCATTGCAACATAATCGCTAAAAAAACAATAACTAAAAAGTTAGTTAACAAATTTTAGTTGATTTGCCAACTTAACACGATGATTTTCCCGTCGTCTATACTTCGTTTCAGGTTGGGTCCAGACGCAGCCGATGCTACAAGCACGAGCGTGTGACCCTGAACAGCTAGTGCCTGTACTGCACGAGCGCGCGTGCTTGGCAGGGACGCTGGACGCCCGGAGCTCGCGCTTGTAGCGTAGGCTGCGTCTGGACCCAAGCTGAAACGATGTATAATGTCCCCTGAGCCTAATAGATATTTAGTAAAAACGGAAAAACGGCACTCGTCTAAATCTTGCCCCCTTTTCAAAAAATCTGTTCGAATTAAATTTAAACACCCTGCATGTATATAATAATAATGCTTATTTCCTTGTGGCCAGGGGTAAAAGTGTAGCATGAAGCAATTAGCCCGGACAGTTCTCTACTATAAACGCATTGCAGCATATTATAAACAAAGTAAATTACCTAATTACTGTTTGTAAAGAGGAACGATTGTCGTATTTTAGTTAGTTCTGATCGAGTAAGGGAGTTCTAATGCTCTTTTATGAGGATCGAACGTGTACAACGGCCGCGTACCGACCCCAAACTCGCACTGTATCACGATTAAAAAGCTCCGAATGCATTATCTAGGTTCTCGTTCACAAACTTGGAGAGTCGTGCTTACTGCTGAACGCGTCAACTTCTTCCGCTGGTTCCTCACAATTTCCCATTGCAAGCTCAAAAACCAAAATCAACAGGGTTTGGCCGGTTGACCTTGCGCGCAATTTTCTTTTCTTTATACCGCACCTGCACTTCCTCCTCACGTCGCTTGTAGTTACGTCAACTTCAAAGTAATGCCAATAGGTTCGCTTACAAGAAAGTAATCGGTCGTTGTTTTAGTGAGTAACCAACGTTGCCTTTTTACCTTTTGATTAGTAACGTGTGTAGTCAGTGAGCGTGTCTCCGTGTGTGCAGGCCGGCCAAGTGTTCGGGTATGTCGGCAGCTACCAGGAAATCTGGTTGGGTGTGTCCATCCTGTCCTCCATTTTCTTCATCGCAAAAACTGCTAAGCGGCTTCCTAAAGAGCGCAATGGCCCTCACAGGCAAGTGAAAAAGTTATCTGAGCTACGTGGAGATTTGTGCCCGCTTATGGTTTCAGTCTTGTCATGAACTCACCATGAAATGTTGTCCACTCTCAGAAGCTCCTGCAAGCATGTTTCCCACGTGATGCATTCAGCGTTCCACAAATTAAAGACTCTATGATGGGTGTTTCGGGTTCATCGCGGTTCCGTGTACACTTCAACACACCTGAGATTGTGTACTTTTTTGTCTTACTCACAGTAATAGCGAACATTTTAATAAATTGGAAACCCCATGCGCGGGATTACGAGTTGCCGGTGGACTCAGCTAGTCTTCTCTAACGACGTACGCTCGCTCTACCACGTCGGGGCATCAAGAAGCAGTTTTGAGTAACCATAATTATGAAGCTGCATGACGCCAGAAAAGGCAGGAAGACCTCGTTTGAATTTCAGTGTCGGTTCAGAACGCGAGTGATCTTTCTTCCGGGGGCCTCATAACCATGCTGTTGTATAAACACTAATCGTGACATCCGCTTATTTATTTACAGGTTGAGCTGCTTTCGACTTTACAAGCCCCGCAGAATGACGACGAGAGTTATTCCACTTACATTTGTCACGAGGTAACGTTTAAAAGCGCTTCATAATGCAGACTTTTGCAAAGCGATTCGTCTGTTTCAGGAACACGTCAGTCGAGAGGTCCGGGTATTGATTAGCTGTGCGAACCCACTGGTTTTCTAGACGCACCTGGAGCAGGAAATAAAAAAAAAGAAAACTTTTGACAACACCCGCAAATTAGTTTTTTTTTTTTATATAGTAAATACTTTTCAATCGCTTTTATTTCTTGTGCTCTCTTTTGGGTACTACGTAGATTTGCAGGTTTAATTTGGCATAGCGTGGGGTCCGCAGTGCAATCGCGCCTAGGTCAGCAGCGCTGGAGCTCTAATGACAAGACTCCCACATGTGATCAAAACTATAAAATAAACGCAATAAAAACCCGTGTCAGAATTTGAACAATACAGAATACTCAAATCATTACAGAAATAAGGATGGTAGCGCCGTCCAGCGATCATATTAGAAAACTCGGGAAACGAGGGGATACAAAAAGGGGACAAACGCAACACCGTCTGTTATGTTCGAGCACGGCCGGACTGGAAGCGCGCGCTCTCTTTCTCTTCTTACGGCCTTTGCAATTGGGGCAATCGCCACCTCCCGCCGCGATTCGCGGGGGGGGGGGGGGGGGGGGGGCGCTGTCACCTCACCCCTGGCTTTAACCCCTGGGCTACCCTTTGCCGTTTGCACAGAGCGCGTCTGACAGTGTATCTCAGCGCTGTCGCAACTTGCGGTCGAGATTTTTATAGCCTTCGACACCTGATCCTTACGTTTAGATCCTCAGTCACTATCTAATGCGCTTCTGATGAGCCCAAAACGGTGAATATTTGACGCACATCTCCGGGAGATTCGGGAGTAAAAAGTAGTAAGTAGAGACAGCGAATGAAATTGCGGGAAAACTATACTCGTCTTTACCTCCAGGACTTCTGTTGCAACTCAAGAACAGGAGGGGACGAACCCCTTCTACGTGGAGGAACTTTAAATGATAAATAACTCGTACACTCTCGTGAAATGTAAGCAGGCCCAATCTATCTATTGCCGTGGTCTGCATCACCATTTCATAGGCCGCACATGAAGTCGGTCAGCTGCTCTAGACGAGGGTGTAGTAGTCTGTACAATTTTCGCACAGTGCATATTACAGCCTAAAGTGCTTCCTCGAGGGCTTGTACACATATTCAGCTCATTTTTAGTTTCTGTCCGTGGCCGTCTTTGCATGGTTATTCAGAAGTATTCTGAGGAACCTGTTGCAAATTAAACCAGCCAAGAGCTTTGAGTGACTCTTGTCAATGCCCTCTGGGCAACTTAGGATTGGCGCGTCTTCAAGATAGGGTGCAATGAGTAGTTGCAGAACTTTGTGCACATTTGTACGCGGAAGGTGCTTAAGAGCCTTTAAAAAAACAAAAGCTACAATGTTGTCCAGAAGTGCGAGGAACCTAGGATTTGGATAATGAAGTCCGCTTTTATCCTGGCCTTGCAATAAGACGAACAGAGGATCACCTCTGTTTCTCGTCGTCAACAGCATAACACAGGCGTCGCACCCAAACTCACTAATGAGTTTCACCAGATAGCCACCGACGTACACCAGACCAGATTATGTCACGGCGTGCGAGGGGTCAGACAAGTACAGAGGTCCCGTCCATGTCACAGGGGAACGCAGTTTGCTGACGACACTGCCCTGTCGGTAGAGTGACTTAAATTGGAGCGAAGGTCAATGAACCGTTGCCAAAACAACAGCCTACAAAGCTCGAACACCAGCGCAAAGCAGCTCGAAGGGACTCTCCGAGTGGGGTGAAGTAGGGTGAGGTGGTTGCGCCCCTGGCGGCAAGCAAGTGAACTACATATGGAGAAAAAATGCCATTGACTCCCGGGCGATTGCAAAGGCCGTAAGAAGAGAAAGAGAGCGCGCTTCCAGTCCGGCCGTGGTTCGAGACGGTGTTGTATTTGTCCCCTCCTTTGCCTCCCCTCGTCTCCTGCGTTATTGGCATAAGGCTTCCTAAAGATTCTAGCTAAATTGTATTCGTTAAACTATACTCTGACATACTGACGCAAGAACAAAGTTATCTTTCCCGCAGAACAGCGGTTAAGACTCTTTACGCTTAAGATATCTCGCCCAAGCTTCAACTTTAATAAGAAAAACGTGAACGCAGAAATTTCAAGTCAGTTCCTCTAGTCTCGGTTTCGCCCGCCTTGTTACTATAGCATAATTTAATACCCTTCAATGCCCATGCGGCAGACTGAACCCTTTTGGCTGCAAATTCTCAGCCTAGTGCCGTTATCCTAATAAAAACTACCGTGCGCACTCATTGGTTACAAATGCGATTTACATTGGTTTCTCTGTCACAACAATACAAAACTCATTTAATCATGGCGGAGCTACGGAGCCTGCCGTTTTATTATATCACATTTACCCAATCACAGTACCCTTAGACAAGTTATGACAGAGAGGTTGGGGTTGTGTTTAGATCTCGGGACGTTGCCGGGATTACTCTTAGGCAAAAAGGGCCACCCATAATTCTAGCGACAACCGACAAGCATAGCGTCCCACACCGTCCTCATCAGTTGCGGATCGACCTGATGACCGGTGAACATGTGTTTCATCTCACACGGTTCCCTCAGCCCACGTCCGCAGCTGAACCGATCGTCCGTCTCGGGCTCGACATGAGCCAGAGCGGCGCACTTAGCCGTGACGAACACGTCTTCGATTGGCATCCATCGAACGTTCGCCGAAGCCGCCAGAAGGTCCGGGACCAGGTCCCCTGAAATAACGTAACCCGCACCCGCCACAAAGTCAGGATGCGCTTTAGGAGACGTCCTCTCGTCTACGGGCCCCACAGCCTTGCCGTCGACGAACTTGACGGGTGCACCGACGTGTCTCTTGATGCACCCCTGAATCCAGCGGCGACGGTCGCCCATGGAACGCGCCAGATGCGGCAACAAGTTGTCCAGATTCACGTAGACATCGTCGTCGGTCTTCATGACGTGGTCCACGCTAGGGCAGAAGGACTGCGTCCACTGGAGCATCATGACCGACTTGAGGGTCAGGTTGTCGTAGCTGTCCACAAAGTCGCCCTGGATAATGTCATTGTGAACCTGAGATTCGGCCTTGATCTCGGTGTCCTTGCTGGAACGGCCGAGGAGGAACAGCACCTTGGTGCTGCGGTGGTTCAGATAGGAGTGGAGGCCCCAGGTGTTGCGGATGGCCTCACGCTCCGACTTGTGCGCAGGGGCGCTGGTGACGAACACGATCAAGGTGGGTACGTCTTCGAAACTGTTGCATACGTGCGACGCGTCGATGATGAAGGGGTACACATGAGGGTTTTCCGCCGCTGACCTTGCGTAGTCTTGCTTGTCTTCGACTAAAGAGTCGGCCAAGTTGTGCGCGAGAGGGGAATGCTCACTGCTGTTCGGCTTAGTTGGTCGGTACGACTTGAATAGAAAGAAGACGAGCACACAGCTGGCAAAGAGGAGGTATAATCCAACTTTGGAAGGCCACCGGTGTAGTCTTCTTGCAGCCATGACGCTGAAATGAGAACATAGGATGTAGCTCGGACATATTCGCTGATTCTGCTAAGCCCCACATCACACACACGACCAGGCTCCACAAACCTCAAAATAAAGCAACGCAACTCCCAAGTCAACCATAACCGTTCACTGGGCGACTGCGACAAAATAGTAGTTATTAATATTCCATTTTCAATTTACTCCGATCGCAAATTCAATCAGGGTAAAGACCTTTCAGTTTGCGCAAAATATTTTGCTACCCTTTAATGGTCTCTGCGTTCCACAGATGGCAGATACTATCCAACTTAGGCATTAACGAAATATATGTTGTAGAAACCTGGCTTGCGCTTACGTCACATCAGCGGCCATTGCGGTGTCCCTGCAACTGAGCGCGTACCTTCAGGAACATGCATTTAGAACAATCGAATTTGTTTTCCCTGGCAAGAACAACCCCAAGCATGACCTGATGACGTCACGAGCAAGCGATTACAATTAACAAGTGATTACAATTACTATCCTTCGCTCTTAAAATGTAGATTTATTATGTTAGTGAAGTCAATCGAGGGTATTATATAATAGATTACAGGTTAAAGGTAAAGTGCAAGCCCCTCCCACCTATTTCCATTTTAGCAGAGCGAAAATTAGAAGGTAGGCGACCTCCTCTCCACCAGCGTTCGCTGGGCTAAAGTGGAGAGGGTGGGAGGAGCTTCCACTTTACTCTTAGCCTGTCACCGACTATAGTAATAACGCCATCTAGAAAAAAAATTACTTTAGTTATTATATCATAATCCAATAGCAAATTAAGTGCATACAATAATTAGGCAAATTTCACCACAAGTCGTTTACGTGTCTAAACAAAAAACGAAAAAGGTCAATCTGGTAGGAAGAATTTAAAAACTACCCTCGTCCTGAACGCCTCAAAGTGGAAGCCGACGCAATTTGTTTAGAGTCTCGAAGAGCTAAGCTGAAAGGTATCTTATCAAAACCGTCGGATGCTACTCCAAAGCTTCAAGGAGGCTCCTTTTCGAGTTTCGAAGCGCGAATACTGCAGGCCTCATTTAACACGGGTGGAGCCACAACGACGAAAGACAACTTCGTGAAGGCCAAAGATTGACGTTTGACGCAACGCACATGTACCCTCCATCGCGACTACACGTAGCCCGAAATCCCAGCTGCGCAGCCTTCAAAGCCTCTCCCTTCGAAAACAGCAGACTGCGGTAAGTGCTACCTAACGATTTTTTTTTTCCAATTTTGTTTGCTTATTTACATGACCCGTAAAAGAACCTCTTACGTTTCCAAGCCGCGTGAAACCTCCCTCGCTTCGTCTGACCTTATTTATTGCCTGGGCCCTCAAGTGTATCATTTAAAGAGGCAAAGAACTCTTATGGCAACAAATATATAAAGTTATAAAACGTTGTACTTTCTTCGAGCATCACCATAAAATACCGAGTTGCAGCTCGACTAAAATATCAGCAAGAGGCAGCTATCGAGCCATAAAAAGGCCGGATATGAGTAATACAGTGAACGCCAAAGCGAACGAGTGGCGGTTCGAGACAGCGGTGGTTCGAGAGAAGAGTGTGTAGGTGTCTGGCAAAATGAACAGCCAAATATCTATAAAAAAAAGATGGCAAGTGATGCTTTATTGTTTTTGTTTTGTTATTTCTTTCATTGTCTATTAAAGTTTTTCACTAAAATAATACAAACGAGATGTAAGCTTGCAACACGACGCGGACGATTGTGCGGGCTACTGATAAAATCGTATCGCGACTCCAGCAAAACGGACGCCACCAAGCGTGAAAACCGGGAACCAGTCGGACCAGAGTTGCATCCGCGCCCTCCGCGTCTCTGGTGGCCTTCGCGGACACGTGTTGTCGGCGCGGTGGAGAACAATGCAATTTGACGAAGGTCGAAAATTTCTTAAGTTTGCCTGAGTGTTCATTAGTGTGGTGAAGCCTCAGTAGATTGTTTCCTTCCATCACGTGTTTATTAAAGCCAGTTTACTCCTGCAACACACGGTCGCGTGCTTTCGATTTTCTTAGATGGGGAGGAATCACGAGAAACGTTTTGATTTCTTGTCTTTCTCGAGTCACATTCAAAGTAACGACTACTTGGTAACTGATAAGTGGTTTCTTTATAAGGATGTAGAACAGTGGACTCAGGACGACAGACGAGGTGTTTCACTGGAGGGAACACCAATGTTGCAGTCAAGTGAATGGGAAGGTTCGATAGCTGCTTTTCTTGAGTTTGGTTGTGTTCGATTAGATTCAAGTTTGAGCCACCTAGCCGGTCGGTGCGTTGGCTATTCATCTTGGCTGCTTTTCGCCGAAAAAGCCTCTGGACCACACTGAAGGAGTTGGGCTGATCTCGCAATTACTTGATTCAGGAAAACCTGCTCGCTGCATATGATTAATGAGGAAATTATCTGCTTTCAAAAGGTGGGGGACGCGTCTCGCAAAGTTAGAAGCTGTCACGGCATTATGATTTACTCGCGCCTCCAATATTTATACTATACGCCCGTCGAAGCCAGCAGCAATATACGTCTACATTTCTCAGGTTGACCAGTGGCCCACAAAAAATACTCATTTTCTCCGTTCAGGTTTCGAAGTCAAGTTCAATGCAGAGAGGTTCTGCGTGAATCTCCGATGAAGGCTCTCTTCAGTTTGTTCGCATTCGTCTCCGTGCTACCGGCTAGAACCATTTGGCTAAGTTTAAGTAGTGCCTCTCTGTCTGTCAAATTATACTTTTATCCAGCAGTTCACCTAATAGCTAGCAGTGTGTCGAACCGAAAAAAATACGGGTTCGGTTACGGTTCAGGTTCAGGTAAATTTATTTTGTTCCGGTTCAGTTCCGGTTCGATTAATTCGATCCGCAAACCGGTTCGGGCTGAACCGGTTCGGGGCGCTGAACCGGTTTACCGGTTCAAATTATAAATGACAAATTGCAACATCAAAATAAATTACAAATAAAACATCTGAAATCAGCACATACAGAAACGGGATACATCGTCGAAACTAGTAGTGCATAACGTTTATAAAAGCCTGTAGCCAATGCAAGCGGCAAACAACGACTGTCTGATGACAGGGCTGTCTGTCACGGGCGCTAACTCCAGCGTCTGCTGAGCGTTGGTTCGAGCGCACGCGCCCGCTTGAGTCCCATGACTACGCTGGGCAGGCGACGGAAGCAACAGAAGCTCGGCAGATCCTTTGTCAAATTCGAAAGTGCGCGCAGCTTCGCTTCTCCGCGAGCGACTAGGGTTTGTATCCCTGTTTTTTTCCCCCGCATTTATCGAGTTTCCGGTACGAAAAAATACGGCATGTAAATCTTGACACTTCATAGCTCGATATACTCTGACCGGTGGTTGGGGCAGCGAAGAGCAGATATAATTCATGAATGCTCATTTCAACTGTAAATAAAATGTCTTTCTCTCCCTCAAACATTATCAAACTCCACAGCCTTTTCTTTTCTCATTCCGATGGAAGCAAGCTTCAAGAACTCGCGCGTTCTAGAAACGTGTTATGAAATTAGCACACAGCAGCATTTAGGATTTACGAGATTGTAAAAAAATAAAATCCCGTGACGCGATTTTTTTTCTGCAGTCTTCAATTTTTTTTTCTGTGCAAGCCGCGACCAGCGCAATACTGGTTCGCTATGTCAAGATTTACATGGCGTATTTTTCGTACCGGGAAACTCGATAAAATGCAGGGAAAAACAGGGATACAAACTCTAGTCGCTCGCGGAGAAGCGAAGCTGGCGCGCACTTTCGAATTCTGACAAAGGATCTGCCGAGCTTTGTTGCTTCCGTCGCCTGCCCAGCGTAGTCATGGGACTCAAGCGGCGCGTGCGACCGAACCAACGCTCAGCAGACGCTGGAGTTAGCGCCCGTGACAGACAGCCCTGTCATCAGACAGTCGTTGTTTGCCACTTGCATTGGCTACAGGCTTTTATAAACGTTATGCACTACTAGTTTCGACGATGTATCCCGTTCTCGTATGTGCTGATTTCAGATGTTTTATTTGTAATTAATTTTGTTGTTGCAATTTGTCATTTATAATTTCCGGAACCGGTTTAGCGCCCCGAACCGGTTCAGCCCGAACTGGTTTGCGGATCGAATTAATCGAACCGGAACTGAACCGGAACAAAATAAATTTACCTGAACCGGAACCGTAACCGAACCCGTATTTTTTTCGGTTCGACACACTGCTAGCTATTAGGTGAACTGCTGAATAAAAGTATATTTGACAGACAGAGAGATACTACTTAAACTTAGCCAAATGGTTCTAGCCGGTAGCACGGAGACGAATGCGGACAAACTGAAGAGAGTCTTCATCGGAGATTCACGCAGAACCTCTCTGCATTGAACTTGACTTCGAATCCTGAACGGAGAAAATGAGTATTTTTTGTGGCCGGTCAACCTGAGCAATGTAGACGTATATTGCTGCTGGCTTCGACGGGGGTATAATATAAATATTGGAGGCGCGATAGATCATAATGCCGTGACAGCTTCTAACTTTGCGAGACGCGTCCCCCACCTTTTGAAAGCAGATAATTTCCCTCATTAATCATATGCAGCGAGCAGGTTTTCCTGAATCAAGTAATTGCGAAATCAGCCCAACTCCTTCAGTGTGGTCCAGAGGCTTTTTCGGCGAAAAGCAGCCAAGATGAATAGCCAACGCACCGACCGGCGTGGGTGGCTCAAACTTGAAGCTAATCGAACACAACCAAACTCAAGAAAAGCAGCTATCGAACCTTCCCATTCACTTGACTGCAACATTGGTGTTCCCTCCAGTGAAACACCTCGTCTGTCGTCCTCAGTCCACTGTTCTACATCCTTATAAAGAAACCACTTATCAGTTACCAAGTAGTCGTCACTTTGAATGTGATTCGAGACAGACAAGAAATCAAAACGTTTTTCCGTGATTCCTCCCCATCCAAGAAATCGAAAGCACGCGACCGTGTGTTGTGGAGTAAACGGGCTTTCAAACACGTGATGGAAGGAAACAATCTACTGAGGCTTCACCACACTAATGAACACTCAGGCAAACTTAAGAAATTTTCGGACCTTCGTCAAATTACATTGTTCGCCACCGCGCCGACAACACGTGTCCGCGAAAGCCACCAGAGACGCGGAGGGGCGCGGAGCGACCTGGTCCGGCTGGTTCCCGGTTTTCCCGCTTGGTGGCGTCCGTTTTGCTGGAGTCGCGA
>JAZHYW010069900.1:0-49208 GCA_037355805.1 Ixodes ricinus
GTGGACGGACAGGTTGCGTCACTGCCGAGGTGGCGGGCGCCGACGACGGGGATCCTTGAGGGGGCGCCATGTTCGTCGGCGACAAGACGAACAGAAGCATAGCCTCCTCTATACTCACAAAGCATGGCTGTTCGGCGACGGAGCCACAGAGTGCCGGGTCGCAGATTTGGAGTGCGAGGGTATGGTAGCACAGAACATCAAACAGCCATTGCTCGGGGAACCTAGAGTAACTATATATAGGCTCTGCTTGCAGAGGCAGAGTATCGCGTTCCTTTTCCTTGCGCTGCTCACTCCGTATTGACGGAGAAGCGGTCACGTGCGCTTAGCTGGATCAGACTTTTATGCGGGAAAGAGAACTTGCAGGCGCCGAGTTTCGGCCGCAGCATGTTTCTCGCTTTGCGTTTGCGAAAGATACATCCTACACTAAAATTGAACAAACTGGAAGGTTCCTTCACCATTGAACATTATGTATATACCACTGGGTACAGTATAATTGTGTTGTTTTATAACGCCAGCGATGTTTTAAAACATGTTTCCAAAGGTCTGGGAAGCAGACGACACGGAGGAAGATCGCGTTGCCCACGTCTGCGGCGCTCGCGGAGTGGTACTCGACCGGCACACCCGGGTACTTCGGACCAGTCATCAACGCGCAGCTAGGGCTTTTAAAGGGGCGACGTTTTCCTCGGCTATTGTGTTCTGCCGAAGGCATAAAGAATAACAGGAGACAAATTGCGAGACGACGGCGTACGCGCGGCGTGTCGCCTCACTTATCCTCTTTGCTCCGCACGCCGCAGCGCGCCGCTTCACAGCCACGCCATCCGCGCCTCCGGAGCCCCTGAAGAAGCGACGGACGCTTCCCGCAGTGCGGCCTTGGATCCAGCATGGCCGCCCTGGAAGCACCATCGCGATACTCTGCTCCGCAAGCGGAACATATGCAGTTACTCTAGGGGAACCTGGACGTCAGCGCACAGCTTTGCAGCGGCGAGGACCCGAAACACACGTTCGGGTCCTCGCGTCTCGCCGCAGCGTCTCGCGGCAGCGGTGAGACGCTGCGTTTCGGCGTCTCGCCGCAACGGGCGCCAGTCACGTGGCTCTCCACTCCATCCGTTGCCTGCCGCTCCACCTTTTCCATCTCGGCGGCCGCTTCTCGTGGCCATCTGCCAGGCTTTGTCAGTATATACGAGGCTATGGCTGTACATGTCGCTTCTCTTTCTACCCGGTCAGGTTTACGCTGGACGCTTGTCCTTCGGGTTAGGCCCCAAATAACCGGCTTTTGTGGCGATAACTATGTCGGCGAAAATAAACCCTGTAGAAGGGGAACAAGGGGGACAAAGGACAAACGCAACTCTCCAAACACAGCTAGGTAGGTGACTGGTGCGCGACCGAAAAAATCCGCCTGGTCCTGGTATCGAACCAGGGACCTCTTCATTCCCAGTAGAGCGTTCTACCAACAGAGCTAACCAGGAGTTAGACTAGACGTCAGTATAGAGAAAACGGGTTGTATCCGCTGCCACCAGTTTAACACCAACAAGGGTGAACGTCTTGCATTTTAAGGTTATGATTTTAATGCAATTAAAGCAAAGGTGCAAACGAGCTGGACAAGAATGACAATAATAATCCCTGGAGAAGGGGAACCAAGGGGACAAAGGACAAACACAAATGTCTAAACACAGCTTGTCCAGGGATTATTATCGTTACCTTTTGCATAAACGGAGTAAAGTTGCATGCAGTACTGAAAAATGCATGGGCGCTCGCGCTCGTTTTTGAGCTTTGGTCGAGCGGGTGGTCGCACACTCCTATTGCTCCAGTTTCTGTATTATGTTCATACTTTTAAAAGTAACGAATAATTAAAGTAATCCATTACTAACATTTTTCTAACGAAATTATATTACAAATTACTGCCACAAAAACGTAACGTGGCAATTACAACATTACTTGAAAAAATAACAGATCACTTTCCAAGTCTGCTTTAGTTCCGCTGGCTTCGTTCTTTTCTTTTTCTTTTTTTAATCTCGTATGGGTGATGACACAACAAGAACCTGGTGAATGTGTAAGACCAAAAAAAAAAAAAGATGTCGTCGCTTCAGCGTATTAAGGAGGTACATACAATAGAGATATATTTTAATGTATATGAAGAGAATAGTATAACTCTGCAAATGATGCCGGTTTCTCTATGGCGAGATGTTCGTCAAAATGTATCTTAGATGGTCGTATAAAATCGGTTATCTTGAAGCTTGTTCGTTCGTTTGTTGTTCCAGGGAAACCGAATACGATGCCAGACTATCGGGCTTCACCAAATACGAGGTAAGCATGGCAGTCGTCTTTCCGAAAGGCAAAAGCGTAAACGAGACAACGAGGTTGAAATCAAGATGCTTCCGAAGCCGCTCGCATGCGTAGTGTTACTTCTTACCATTACATCAACAACTCTCTTATTAAAATCCATTTTAGTGATACTTTATTGGCTATTGGTTTTAATAACTAGTTTAATGTGGTGTTTATATTATTTCGTTTTAAAATTACGTTTAAAAAAAATGTAAGTGAACTCTTAGTCAGTTCGAGCACCACTTACATGCTCTTCAACCCTATGTTGCTTTCTAGTTAGTTTTAGTTATCACAATATGGAAATTGTGCGCATTTTCGCAGTTTCGAGGTATTCTTTTTTTCTGTGCTGAGATGTCGACAAAATTATAGTCATGTCGTTTAACAGCTGAGACGGTGGTGCAGAAAAGGAAAACAACTTTTAGTGGAAAGAACAGACACAGAGGGAAGGTGTCAAATTCAGCCAACTAATTCATTTCTTAAGCTCCAGAAATAAACCAGTTAGCTGATTTTCGGACGTTCCCTTCCATGTCTGTTCCTTCCACTAAAAGTTTTTTTTCCTTTTCTGCACCAGAGTTTCAGCTGTTTAAACGACATGATTATACTACCACCAGCTCGCCTGCGCACTCACAGTTTTTTTACAGTTATAGTCGCTGTGCTGTTATAGTTTGGTGTATAAATAAATCCATAAATCTGCTTAATAAATGTATAAAACGACCGTTCTTCGTCAAATTCTGACAAAATAATATTATCGCTGAGTGCAGCTGAATATATTGTAGAAAAGGAGAAAGTACATACATTTTGCTGTATTGTTTCAGTGAAACATGTGCCAATTGTACTACAGTCATTCACATTCTGCCTTGACACTAACGGGCTGGCAGTATTGATAAAAAACGAAGAAAGAAAGAAAGAAAGAAGAGAAAGAAGTAAATAAGGAAATAAATAATGTCGTATAGGAGGTTGTCCTCTCAAGAACAAACATTAAAGAAATCTCTATATGCAAAAAGGTCTGGTAGAAAGGAATCTTAAAAAAGAGCTTGGGAAGCTTCGATCGGCAGCTGACATTTCGCTGCCAATCTCAAGTACGCTTTCATTACTTTTGTGCTTTTTTAGCAAAACGTTTCTTTACACCTGGAACTTTCGTGATGTTTTTGTTCTAAGTTCTGAAGCAAACTATTCTATATGTTTACTTGATATTTGGTCACATAAGCTTTCCTCTTGTGCTCACTATGTTTTCTACTTCTTTTTTATTTAGGTACACGACAAAAACATGTAAGTCACCCCTAAATCCGCAGCACCAAGTTGCAGCCTGGGGGACTATTTTTCTTTGATTTTCATCATTTTGGGGTTTTTCATAATTGCGAAAATATTTTGGCTCACTTTGTTCGAGACCAAAAGTGTATATTAGCTTCATAGCAGGTGTTATTACGTGGTATCGTATAGGTTAAATGCTGATAATGGACAGTATACATTTTCATCGCCAAAAAGGGCGTTAAATTTGACATCGGGTTTTTGTTTCATAGATCGCTAGCGTTAAGTAAGTTAAACTATGTTACGTTGCTTGCTTTCAGAAAAGATTTTCTCCAACATTTTCGACAATTTTATTAAGTTTTTACTTGCATTTTTATCTGGATTATATTCGAAAGACTAGTTCGCACGGACCTACCTTTATCAGAGTATTGCGTGAAAACTGGATGCATCCGACACCAAAGCAGCGATATACAAAATACAATTAGCTCTTTTATGATTATGACTATTCCATCGAATTTTGTATAAACATTAAAAAAATCTAGTTATTCTTAACGATTTAGTGTCTTTAACGCGCTGTATGTAACGATGCAGTTCGTAATAAAAAAGATACTTGTAACTTGTCTTTACCAACCAGCTTGAAGTCTGATGTGAGTTGTCTTGTCCCTAACTTACAGTTAAGTGTTTATAAAAATGATCTACAGCTTCCCAAGTGAAGCCGCTTCGAAGCTTTCTATATCATTTAATATCTTGGACAGTTTTTGAAGATTCCCTCAGTTTTTATTTGTGTTGCAGAACCACAGCACATAACCCTCATTCTAAGGAGAAGTTAATCATCGCCGTCAAGCGTTTAATTGTTATTTAAAAGGTATCGGTTAACAATATATAACCGGCGTGTACAGTACCTTTTTCGGCGTTTTTTTTTAATGTATATTGCTGTAGGTTTTTGGAATTATCTATGGTCTACCGAGCGTACTTAATATTACTTTGAATGACAAAAAAAAAGAAGCTAGAAGATTTTTTTTTTTTTTTGCTTCTTGTGCGCTTAGAAAGCGGCATACAAACCGTAACCCCAAGTGCGTGGGCTCGGCGCAGAGACTTGCAGGACAGGTTTCCTTCGCGCATAATTTACCTGTCGCGCGTATGGCTGAGGTTCGTTGACTTTCACACCTGGTCTTGTGCGCCGCATCTCTCTCTTCCTCTCTCCCTTTCCCTCTCTCTCCCTCAGCGGAAGAATAGGCTTGTACCTGAGCTTCGCCACTTCGGCCGTAGAAGTTTTCCGCTACGAACCAGCCATCAAGGTACGAACGACTGGAATCGGGGGAATATACCCCCGATACCTCCGAATTATCAAAACAATTTGCATGACAGGGATTGCACTTGTTCTATATGCATTAGAATCAGTTTAAATTACTCAAGATATACATCAATATGTTCGCTTAAGCTTGTTCATGTAGAAGTCTATATTGTTTATGTATGAAAGCATGAAATGCAATATAACGCTACCCCCAATCCTAAATCTGTCCGTGCATTTTCCTCTAAATTGGCGTCAGGTGACGTCACCTGATGTCACGTGACCTTGGCGATAATAGACGGCACGTGATCTACACTGCAACTCAGTTTCCCCAATAAATTTAGCCGGAAAGTTCCCGTCTATACCCGATTTCACCTCAAAAACCGTATTAAAAAGGTCCAGCTCCTAGCGGAGTGTTACTAATTTTCCCCTTAATGTAAATAATTAGGGCATATCTAGGTGAATTTTAGGTTCGATATATGTTTCCTTTCCAAGACCTACACATTCCAAGCGCCAAAATCATCGTTTTTTTCCTCTAACAACCAAATCTCGCAAAAACAATTTCGCGTCGCGTATGAACAATGCGAAAAACTTAGCTTTTTTCTCGAGGTGATGATGATGATTAGGGTTTTAGTGGCGCATTGACAACGGAGGTCATATTGCGCCAATTCAATGTTGTTTAGCTTGTACTAAACAAATTTCTCGAGGTGAAAACGGGTATAGTGGCCAAAACATCAATTCAGTTTCCCCGCTATATTTAGCGGGAAATTGACGTCACGTGACCTATACACCAATTTAGTCACCCACTAAATTTAGCGGGAAAATACCCGTCTCGTAACCTAGACATCTTTCCAGTTTCCCCGCCAAACTTAGCTGTGGGAAATCGACGCCACGTGACCTATACAAGCATTAAGTTTCCCCGCTAAATTTAGCGGGAAAAAAAACTTCACGTGACGCACCAGTTCCCTCTCTGATTCCCTATAATGCAGTTCATGAATTCAGTTCATGAACTTTGAAGGTAGAGGTCGCTGCGAATTTTTATTGCGTATTTATGAATGAGCTTTCGCGCATTTATTGCTGTTGATTCGCTGTCACCTCCCTGCCTATTATCTCAAGAAGTCTGGGGCGTCCACTTCCCCCGCAAAACACTTGGCTGAGTCAATCGTTGCAATCTTTGGAAGACGCTCGTCCAATGACGAGGATAAAAATATATTTAGACAAAAAGAAAAAAAAAGGGGGAGGGGGGGGGGAAGTCTGTGCTGCGGCACTCAGCATGATGTTTCGCCACCCTCGGCGCGGACCTTTTTTTGTGGGTAAACATATTTATTTCCAGCCTCCTCGTCGTGCAGATTCCAATGACTGACTCTCCGAAGCGCTCCAGACTTCTTGGAGTGCCGTCTTTTCTTGAGCAGTATCAGGTGCAACGCCCCATGGTCACGCAGAAAGTTATATGGTGACTCGCGAGAACATTTACCCAATTTGATGGGGGAAAATGATAACAAACACTATAAAATTTCTGTAAATGCAATAATACTGCTACCTAATGTAACGCACGACATAAGTAACGTTCGTTTTAGTCACTGTAAGAAAGGCAGGGCGGGCTGCTTATGTTCTTTTCTTCGTGATTGGTTCTCGGGCGTTCTTATCTGCGAATGCTGCAGTCCCATTGGCGGCGAAGCGAGCATGATATGTTTTCGACCTGTCGGTGACTTTATACTTCGTCTCACCCTACGATGGACTAAAAGCAAAAGCTACGGACCGCCAGATCCAATCACGAGCCACTTAGAAATTGCGTATTGCGCTTTGATGCACGTATCAGTGCCCGCGTCTCGGATCACTGATGGGGATGGGCGGACAGTGGTTCGAATCGAAGAGCACTGAGTGACTCAACAATTTTACATTGCAAAAAAGAGGCTGTTTGCAGTGTCGAAGCTATAGAAATGATGCAGCGTTTCTGGGTTCGGAGCATTATTCGTCCACCCCTAATCAATGCTAGGCATGTCATAGTGTAGCCTGGAACGTGATTGGACCTGGCGGCCCGTGGCCTTGGCCTTTAGTCCATCGTAGGATGGGACAAAGTATAGTAGGAGAAAGTAACTAACGGTAACGGCATTTTGTTACACTTGCTGCAGGATGCTAAAGAATCCCGTACGTTTTTGACGAAGCAACCATTAACGCTATATCGTTGCATATGTTTGGTTACGGGGGAAACAGTGCCATAAACATACACTAAATGTTAGTACCGCGAAAAGATTCAACTATGTTCGGGGACAACTTTCTGTGGCAATGGGGCTATGGCTACAGAGCCGAAGTATACGCCGTTTCACTGCGCAGCGGATGTAACAACGCAAAATGATAAAATTGTCTTTTTTTTAGCTTTGATTTCACAATGTTACTAGAGTATTAGTCAGGAAATGCGAAACTTATAACATTTCTTTTAACTCCTCCGGGTTTTCTCGGTTGCCGCAGGTTTTCTAGCTCCTGCAAAACAAACATGGCGTCTTTTTCTTGTGTGGTGTATAGGTCTCCTGCACTGAAGCTTCGAACAAACTGTGGCGCCCTCATTTTGGGTAGTACAAGCTCACCTGATTAGGCCTCGCACTACTTGTGACTGCTTCGCAGTCACAAGTAGTGTCGAAGTACGGAAAAACTTTTTGCATTCTGCGTAGTGTCGAAGTACAGAAAAACACCCTTCGACGTCCGAAATCGGTTAGATTCAATGCCACAAGACGTTTAAAAGTAACAGATTCATGACTCTACCGCTAGGGTACGCGTCTCTTATCTCTGCGTGGTGACGTCAGAACATCTGGCGTCTCGACGCGTTCTATTCTGCTTCATTTTTTTTTTCTGTTTTACTTTGTAACGCACGAAACGGCGTCTCTTGGCTCACGCACTTACCGTCTTAGTTTTGACGTGTGCTCGATGGTCGATTTTTTTGTTTTGTTTCTTTATATTTTCTTCGTGATCTCGCGTTCCGTATCAGAGCAGGCAAGCTTTAGCATGTGTGGCAGTTTACGACGCTCAAATTTGTACTACCCAAAACAAGTCCTAACGAGTCCCTTTTCGCAGCGTCCCGGCAACGCAGGAGGCCTATAATCGATGGCAAACAAGGCCACTGGCCACCGCCATGTCTCTGCTCGTGCAAACAAGCCCGTGCAATTTCAAGCTTGCCTAAGCTACGTTATCCCGCAAGCTGCACGTGCTTGCACTCGTGGGGCACCAGTCGGAGCGCATGCTTGCTATTGTGTATACACAGTTGTAGTGGTACCTTCCGTGAGCTCGCGCTTTTGTGAGCGCTGAAGGATTTCCGCAAAGTTTAGAAACCAAAAGTCGTGAAAACGAACCAAGCAAGTTATGTGCAACGCGTATGCACATGTGAGACAGGGGGAACCGGGACTCCCATTGTTTCCGTATACCGGTTGGTTACAGCGAGGTCACCGGCAGAGGCGAGCGGGCGTCGGGATTGAGCTCAGGATCCCTGGCCTCCTGCAGCGCGAGCTTTCGCTAGTTCCGAGCAGTGGTGTGCCATCGAACCCTCCTAGAGCCAGCGGTAACTGAACGCGATCCAATTTTGGATTGGGCTTTGTGCCGATTTTTCAGCCCCGGGAGTGCTTACGTATCAATGACCTAAAAAGTACAGCGCTCAAGAATTTCACATTTCTTAAATCGACGCCGCATATCAACGTCGGTCGCAATAAAAATAGAATTTGATGAGACCGACCACGGCGTGATTTACTTCGTAAGTAGGTCCGAGTGCTTCAGTCAAGGCGCTGGCTTGGGTGTAGAAACGTGTGAAACGTAGTGAACGAGACGTGGATATAAATGTACGCTAGGCGATCGCGGTTCAGCACCTCCACCTCCTTCCACCTCCCCCGCGATTTTCATTTGACAAGATGAACTGTTCCAAATGCGTGTCTGTCACGCCAAATCCGAAACTGAAACCGAAAGAAAAAGGGTCAGGAACTGTTTGGCGCAAGAATACTAAGCTGATACCCCCCCCCCCCTTTTTTTTCTGTTCTTTTTTCTTAGCTTTCTTTTTCTATTTATTATAGAAAGTTGTACCCGAGTTTAAAAGGAGATCTCAAGAGAAAAAGCATACTGGGGCGAGAGATGCGGCTGCCGGGTTCTTGATCGCAGCTGCTGTTCACATGAACTGGGCGAATTATGCTTACTGTAGTCAATTTTAAGAAATCATCGCTAATTGCCAAATCTTAAGTTTCCCGTGCGATCTAAAAAGCTATACTTCGTACGAAGCTTTATATATAATAGAGAAAGTGAAAGAGAGAGAGAAGAGAGAGATCCAGGGTGCTTAAGTTTAACTCAAACAAGTTGTTCTTGTTTTGTTTTTAACAAGAGGGTGATAGACGAGTGCCGTTTTCACTATGTATTTATCAAGCTCGGTTGACAATAGATGAGGGGATAATAATCCTGGTAAGTTAACTAATTAGGTAAATTATGTTAATTTACTTTTTTCGATTATTGGTTTTAGTGGACATGTTACCGTTACAGTATTGGCGTCAATTACTATTAAAGGTCAAACAAATAGAAAGAATTGTCGAAAAAGCAGTTGTTCTTTAGATATTATTCGATATATTTTCGCGTTTCTTCGTCCCATTTAAAAATTCCGCTTACAAAAAGCGCCTGAAACCGGTGTTGCTGAAACCCTGCCCACACCGACGCCTGGAAGAGCGACGCCGTCGTTTCATTCATGTTGTCGCTATCTTGGTAGCGTGTCCTCGGTGAATTCTCAGGCGACACAAGGGACGACGTGACTCAAACGATCGCGTCACTCGTATAAGCGTCATCGTGGGCTGGGCTTGCTGCACACCTCTTTTTAAAAGCAATTCTTAAATCGGACCAAAAAAGAAAATGTATCGATGAATATCTCAAAAGCCATTACATTTTCGAAAATTCTTTAAATTGGTATGGCCTCCAATAGTAACTGCCGTCAATAGTGCCATTGCAACATAATCGCTAAAAAAACAATAACTAAAAAGTTAGTTAACAAATTTTAGTTGATTTGCCAACTTAACACGATGATTTTCCCGTCGTCTATACTTCGTTTCAGGTTGGGTCCAGACGCAGCCGATGCTACAAGCACGAGCGTGTGACCCTGAACAGCTAGTGCCTGTACTGCACGAGCGCGCGTGCTTGGCAGGGACGCTGGACGCCCGGAGCTCGCGCTTGTAGCGTAGGCTGCGTCTGGACCCAAGCTGAAACGAAGTATAATGTCCCCTGAGCCTAATAGATATTTAGTAAAAACGGAAAAACGGCACTCGTCTAAATCTTGCCCCCTTTTCAAAAAATCTGTTCGAATTAAATTTAAACACCCTGCATGTATATAATAATAATGCTTATTTCCTTGTGGCCAGGGGTAAAAGTGTAGCATGAAGCAATTAGCCCGGACAGTTCTCTACTATAAACGCATTGCAGCATATTATAAACAAAGTAAATTACCTAATTACTGTTTGTAAAGAGGAACGATTGTCGTATTTTAGTTAGTTCTGATCGAGTAAGGGAGTTCTAATGCTCTTTTATGAGGATCGAACGTGTACAACGGCCGCGTACCGACCCCAAACTCGCACTGTATCACGATTAAAAAGCTCCGAATGCATTATCTAGGTTCTCGTTCACAAACTTGGAGAGTCGTGCTTACTGCTGAACGCGTCAACTTCTTCCGCTGGTTCCTCACAATTTCCCATTGCAAGCTCAAAAACCAAAATCAACAGGGTTTGGCCGGTTGACCTTGCGCGCAATTTTCTTTTCTTTATACCGCACCTGCACTTCCTCCTCACGTCGCTTGTAGTTACGTCAACTTCAGAGTAATGCCAATAGGTTCGCTTACAAGAAAGTAATCGGTCGTTGTTTTAGTGAGTAACCAACGTTGCCTTTTTACCTTTTGATTAGTAACGTGTGTAGTCAGTGAGCGTGTCTCCGTGTGTGCAGGCCGGCCAAGTGTTCGGGTATGTCGGCAGCTACCAGGAAATCTGGTTGGGTGTGTCCATCCTGTCCTCCATTTTCTTCATCGCAAAAACTGCTAAGCGGCTTCCTAAAGAGCGCAATGGCCCTCACAGGCAAGTGAAAAAGTTATCTGAGCTACGTGGAGATTTGTGCCCGCTTATGGTTTCAGTCTTGTCATGAACTCACCATGAAATGTTGTCCACTCTCAGAAGCTCCTGCAAGCATGTTTCCCACGTGATGCATTCAGCGTTCCACAAATTAAAGACTCTATGATGGGTGTTTCGGGTTCATCGCGGTTCCGTGTACACTTCAACACACCTGAGATTGTGTACTTTTTGTCTTACTCACAGTAATAGCGAACATTTTAATAAATTGGAAACCCCATGCGCGGGATTACGAGTTGCCGGTGGACTCAGCTAGTCTTCTCTAACGACGTACGCTCGCTCTACCACGTCGGGGCATCAAGAAGCAGTTTTGAGTAACCATAATTATGAAGCTGCATGACGCCAGAGAAAGGCAGGAAGACCTCGTTTGAATTTCAGTGTCGGTTCAGAACGCGAGTGATCTTTCTTCCGGGGGCCTCATAACCATGCTGTTGTATAAACACTAATCGTGACATCCGCTTATTTATTTACAGGTTGAGCTGCTTTCGACTTTACAAGCCCCGCAGAATGACGACGAGAGTTATTCCACTTACATTTGTCACGAGGTAACGTTTAAAAGCGCTTCATAATGCAGACTTTTGCAAAGCGATTCGTCTGTTTCAGGAACACGTCAGTCGAGAGGTCCGGGTATTGATTAGCTGTGCGAACCCACTGGTTTTCTAGACGCACCTGGAGCAGGAAATAAAAAAAAAGAAAACTTTTGACAACACCCGCAAATTAGTTTTTTTTTTTTATATAGTAAATACTTTTCAATCGCTTTTATTTCTTGTGCTCTCTTTTGGGTACTACGTAGATTTGCAGGTTTAATTTGGCATAGCGTGGGGTCCGCAGTGCAATCGCGCCTAGGTCAGCAGCGCTGGAGCTCTAATGACAAGACTCCCACATGTGATCAAAACTATAAAATAAACGCAATAAAAACCCGTGTCAGAATTTGAACAATACAGAATACTCAAATCATTACAGAAATAAGGATGGTAGCGCCGTCCAGCGATCATACTAGAAAACTCGGGAAACGAGGGGATACAAAAAGGGGACAAACGCAACACCGTCTGTTATGTTCGAGCACGGCCGGACTGGAAGCGCGCGCTCTCTTTCTCTTCTTACGGCCTTTGCAATTGGGGCAATCGCCACCTCCCGCCGCGATTCGCGGGGGGGGGGGGGGGCGCTGTCACCTCACCCCTGGGTTTAACCCCTGGGCTACCCTTTGCCGTTTGCACAGAGCGCGTCTGACAGTGTATCTCAGCGCTGTCGCAACTTGCGGTCGAGATTTTTATAGCCTTCGACACCTGATCCTTACGTTTAGATCCTCAGTCACTATCTAATGCGCTTCTGATGAGCCCAAAACGGTGAATATTTGACGCACATCTCCGGGAGATTCGGGAGTAAAAGTAGTAAGTAGAGACAGCGAATGAAATTGCGGGAAAACTATACTCGTCTTTACCTCCAGGACTTCTGTTGCAACTCAAGAACAGGAGGGGACGAACCCCTTCTACGTGGAGGAACTTTAAATGATAAATAACTCGTACACTCTCGTGAAATGTAAGCAGGCCCAATCTATCTATTGCCGCGGTCTGCATCACCATTTCATAGGCCGCACATGAAGTCGGTCAGCTGCTCTAGACGAGGGTGTAGTAGTCTGTACAATTTTCGCACAGTGCATATTACAGCCTAAAGTGCTTCCTCGAGGGCTTGTACACATATTCAGCTCATTTTTAGTTTCTGTCCGTGGCCGTCTTTGCATGGTTATTCAGAAGTATTCTGAGGAACCTGTTGCAAATTAAACCAGCCAAGAGCTTTGAGTGACTCTTGTCAATGCCCTCTGGGCAACTTAGGATTGGCGCGTCTTCAAGATAGGGTGCAATGAGTAGTTGCAGAACTTTGTGCACATTTGTACGCGGAAGGTGCTTAAGAGCCTTTAAAAAAACAAAAGCTACAATGTTGTCCAGAAGTGCGAGGAACCTAGGATTTGGATAATGAAGTCCGCTTTTATCCTGGCCTTGCAATAAGACGAACAGAGGATCACCTCTGTTTCTCGTCGTCAACAGCATAACACAGGCGTCGCACCCAAACTCACTAATGAGTTTCACCAGATAGCCACCGACGTACACCAGACCAGATTATGTCACGGCGTGCGAGGGGTCAGACAAGTACAGAGGTCCCGTCCATGTCACAGGGGAACGCAGTTTGCTGACGACACTGCCCTGTCGGTAGAGTGACTTAAATTGGAGCGAAGGTCAATGAACCGTTGCCAAAACAACAGCCTACAAAGCTCGAACACCAGCGCAAAGCAGCTCGAAGGGACTCTCCGAGTGGGGTGAAGTAGGGTGAGGTGTTTGCGCCCCTGGCGGCAAGCAAGTGAACTACATATGGAGAAAAAATGCCATTGACTCCCGGGCGATTGCAAAGGCCGTAAGAAGAGAGAGAGAGCGCGCTTCCAGTCCGGCCGTGGTTCGAGACGGTGTTGTATTTGTCCCCTCCTTTGCCTCCCCTCGTCTCCTGCGTTATTGGCATAAGGCTTCCTAAAGATTCTAGCTAAATTGTATTCGTTAAACTATACTCTGACATACTGACGCAAGAACAAAGTTATCTTTCCCGCAGAACAGCGGTTAAGACTCTTTACGCTTAAGATATCTCGCCCAAGCTTCAACTTTAATAAGAAAAACGTGAACGCAGAAATTTCAAGTCAGTTCCTCTAGTCTCGGTTTCGCCCGCCTTGTTACTATAGCATAATTTAATACCCTTCAATGCCCATGCGGCAGACTGAACCCTTTTGGCTGCAAATTCTCAGCCTAGTGCCGTTATCCTAATAAAAACTACCGTGCGCACTCATTGGTTACAAATGCGATTTACATTGGTTTCTCTGTCACAACAATACAAAACTCATTTAATCATGGCGGAGCTACGGAGCCTGCCGTTTTATTATATCACATTTACCCAATCACAGTACCCTTAGACAAGTTATGACAGAGAGGTTGGGGTTGTGTTTAGATCTCGGGACGTTGCCGGGATTACTCTTAGGCAAAAAGGGCCACCCATAATTCTAGCGACAACCGACAAGCATAGCGTCCCACACCGTCCTCATCAGTTGCGGATCGACCTGATGACCGGTGAACATGTGTTTCATCTCACACGGTTCCCTCAGCCCACGTCCGCAGCTGAACCGATCGTCCGTCTCGGGCTCGACATGAGCCAGAGCGGCGCACTTAGCCGTGACGAACACGTCTTCGATTGGCATCCATCGAACGTTCGCCGAAGCCGCCAGAAGGTCCGGGACCAGGTCCCCTGAAATAACGTAACCCGCACCCGCCACAAAGTCAGGATGCGCTTTAGGGAACGTCCTCTCGTCTACGGGCCCCACAGCCTTGCCGTCGACGAACTTGACGGGTGCACCGACGTGTCTCTTGATGCACCCCTGAATCCAGCGGCGACGGTCGCCCATGGAACGCGCCAGATGCGGCAACAAGTTGTCCAGATTCACGTAGACATCGTCGTCGGTCTTCATGACGTGGTCCACGCTAGGGCAGAAGGACTGCGTCCACTGGAGCATCATGACCGACTTGAGGGTCAGGTTGTCGTAGCTGTCCACAAAGTCGCCCTGGATAATGTCATTGTGAACCTGAGATTCGGCCTTGATCTCGGTGTCCTTGCTGGAACGGCCGAGGAGGAACAGCACCTTGGTGCTGCGGTGGTTCAGATAGGAGTGGAGGCCCCAGGTGTTGCGGATGGCCTCACGCTCCGACTTGTGCGCAGGGGCGCTGGTGACGAACACGATCAAGGTGGGTACGTCTTCGAAACTGTTGCATACGTGCGACGCGTCGATGATGAAGGGGTACACATGAGGGTTTTCCGCCGCTGACCTTGCGTAGTCTTGCTTGTCTTCGACTAAAGAGTCGGCCAAGTTGTGCGCGAGAGGGGAATGCTCACTGCTGTTCGGCTTAGTTGGTCGGTACGACTTGAATAGAAAGAAGACGAGCACACAGCTGGCAAAGAGGAGGTATAATCCAACTTTGGAAGGCCACCGGTGTAGTCTTCTTGCAGCCATGACGCTGAAATGAGAACATAGGATGTAGCTCGGACATATTCGCTGATTCTGCTAAGCCCCACATCACACACACGACCAGGCTCTACAAACCTCAAAATAAAGCAACGCAACTCCCAAGTCAACCATAACCGTTCACTGGGCGACTGCGACAAAATAGTAGTTATTAATATTCCATTTTCAATTTACTCCGATCGCAAATTCAATCAGGGTAAAGACCTTTCAGTTTGCGCAAAATATTTTGCTACCCTTTAATGGTCTCTGCGTTCCACAGATGGCAGATACTATCCAACTTAGGCATTAACGAAATATATGTTGTAGAAACCTGGCTTGCGCTTACGTCACATCAGCGGCCATTGCGGTGTCCCTGCAACTGAGCGCGTACCTTCAGGAACATGCATTTAGAACAATCGAATTTGTTTTCCCTGGCAAGAACAACCCCAAGCATGACCTGATGACGTCACGAGCAAGCGATTACAATTAACAAGTGATTACAATTACTATCCTTCGCTCTTAAAATGTAGATTTATTATGTTAGTGAAGTCAATCGAGGGTATTATATAATAGATTACAGGTTAAAGGTAAAGTGCAAGCCCCTCCCACCTATTTCCATTTTAGCAGAGCGAAAATTAGAAGGTAGGCGACCTCCTCTCCACCAGCGTTCGCTGGGCTAAAGTGGAGAGAGGTGGGAGGAGCTTCCACTTTACTCTTAGCCTGTCACCGACTATAGTAATAACGCCATCTAGAAAAAAAATTACTTTAGTTATTATATCATAATCCAATAGCAAATTAAGTGCATACAATAATTAGGCAAATTTCACCACAAGTCGTTTACGTGTCTAAACAAAAAACGAAAAAGGTCAATCTGGTAGGAAGAATTTAAAAACTACCCTCGTCCTGAACGCCTCAAAGTGGAAGCCGACGCAATTTGTTTAGAGTCTCGAAGAGCTAAGCTGAAAGGTATCTTATCAAAACCGTCGGATGCTACTCCAAAGCTTCAGGGAGGCTCCTTTTCGAGTTTCGAAGCGCGAATACTACAGGCCTCATTTAACACGGGTGGAGCCACAACGACGAAAGACAACTTCGTGAAGGCCAAAGATTGACGTCTGACGCAACGCACATGTACCCTCCATCGCGACTACACGCAGCCCGAAATCCCAGCTGCGCAGCCTTCAAAGCCTCTCCCTTCGAAAACAGCGGACTGCGGTAAGTGCTATCTAACGATTTTTTTTTCCAATTTTGTTTGCTTATTTACATGACCCGTAAAAGAACCTCTTACGTTTCCAAGCCGCGTGAAACCTCCCTCGCTTCGTCTGACCTTATTTATTGCCTGGGCCCTCAAGTGTATCATTTAAAGAGGCAAAGAACTCTTATGGCAACAAATACAGGGTGTCACAAAAGAACATTTACACGGTCTTTTTTACCGCAAAAATAAACTAGGCATCGCCGAACGCTCATTCTCCGCCCAAAGGTAGAGCTAGAGGTCACAACCAGATGCCAAAGTTTCAGCCCGATCCGATAACTTAATCAAAAGTTATAAGTGATTTTCTGAAAATGTCAATGGGAAAATGGCGGCCGACGGAGTTTTCAAACACATGGGGCTCTATGGCACCAGAAATCGAAAACGGGCAAAACTGGGCTCCATTTTCCCATTGAAATTTTCAGAAAATCACTTATAACTTTTGATTACGTTATCGGATCGGGCTGAAACTTTGGCATCTGGTTGTGACCTCTAGCTCTAGCTTTGGGCGGAGAATGAGCGTTCGGCGATGCCTAGTTTATTTTTTTGGTAAAGAGACTGTTAAATTCTCTTTGTGACACCCTGCATATAAAGTTATAAAACGTTGTACTTTCTTCGAGCATCACCATAAAATCCCGAGTTGCAGCTCGACTAAAATATCAGCAAGAGGCAGCTATACTTCGTTTCAGCTTCCGTCCGAGCGCAGCCAAAGCTATGTGTGGCCGGAGCCAATCACACGCCGGCAACAGGGCACGCGATCTCGCCTGCACTTTTGTATCACTCCGCTTTGCCGCTGGACGTCAGCGGCTCCCGCGCTCGCCGAGTATTGCGTCTGTTACGGGTGTATCAACGGTATCGTCTGCTACAGGTTTAAAACGTGCCCTTTCACGTTCTGAAATTTAGTCATAGGGGATGTCAGTACGTAGGCTGGCCGCTGGCGTCTGTGTCCGAGCTTTCTGATCCTGTTCGGCATTTCGGCGTAGTTTCGAGATGTAAGTATACACGTTCCAACGTGCCCGATGACTCGACCGTTTATGTTTCCTTGTATTGTTTGGATATAACGAGGCTCGAGGCGCAGGCCTTTCCACCAGCTTCTCGGCATTCAACGTGATCGGCAGGTAAAAGGGTGCCCTGATTTCGCCGCGTATCAGTGAATTGTAGTGGCCCGGGCGCTTTTCTTGTTTACAACGCATTCGCGGTACGACGCGCCGGAGTCTCCTGCCGAATTTGAAAGTAAACATTCATCACGACATTTCGCTCCTGACGCCCAAACGTGCCTTTGCGAAAGGACGTTTTGCAACGACTCGGTGAGGAAAGCAGCGAAGCACATGATTCGGCCATTACGGGAACAAAATCACACAGAAAAACCGAGCGAGCGCTGCAGCAGTGTTGCCAGCGGATGTACGTGTTATCACCAAACCACATGCATTGACATATATTAATTGGGGTTGTGGGGATATTTATACAGCGTGTAGTTGGTCAGCCATTTAAAGTTGCGACGAGTCACTCGCTGTAGATGAGCAATTTAGCCAGTGCGGTGCACAACCGCTAGCCTGGGGTCTTTAACGTGCACCACGCAGTAGTGATACACACATATATTAATAAAAACATAAACTTCCGACAATTCATTCCTTTAGTTGAAAATCATTCTCAGCAGTACACATCTGGAATATTGTGCAACGTTTACGCACAAAACAGCTATTTAAAAAAAGAGATATATATATATATACTTTTGCGGACTACTTTGTGGTGCGTAGGAATGCTCTTCTCGAAGTTGCGAACCGTCCCCCAGCCTTTGGCTGCGCTCGGACGGAAGCTGGAACGAAGTATATCGAGCCATAAAAAGGTCGGATATGAGTAATACAGTGAACGACAAAGCGAAGGAGTGGCGGTTCCAAACAGCGGTGGTTCGAGAGAAGAGTGTGTAGGTGTCTGGCAAAATGAACAGCCAAATATCTATAAAAAAAAAGATGGCAAGTGAAGCTTTATTGTTTTTGTTTTGTTATTTCTTTCATTGTCTATTAAAGTTTTTCACTAAAATAATACAAACGAGATGTAAGCTTGCAGCACGACGCAGACGTTATTGCGGGCTACTGATAAAATCGTAATAACAGCACACTACCTTATTCGCGACTCCAGCAAAACGGACGCCACCAAGCGGGAAAACCGGGAACCAGCCGGACCAGGTCGCTCCGCGCCCCTCCGCGTCTCTGGTGGCTTTCGCGGACACGTGTTGTCGGCGCGGTGGCGAACAATGTAATTTGACGAAGGTCCGAAAATTTCTTAAGTTTGCCTGAGTGTTCATTAGTGTGGTGAAGCCTCAGTAGATTGTTTCCTTCCATCACGTGTTTGAAAGCCCGTTTACTCCACAACACACGGTCGCGTGCTTTCGATTTCTTGGATGGGGAGGAATCACGGAAAAACGTTTTGATTTCTTGTCTGTCTCGAATCACATTCAAAGTGACGACTACTTGGTAACTGATAAGTGGTTTCTTTATAAGGATGTAGAACAGTGGACTGAGGACGACAGACGAGGTGTTTCACTGGAGGGAACACCAATGTTGCAGTCAAGTGAATGGGAAGGTTCGATAGCTGCTTTTCTTGAGTTTGGTTGTGTTCGATTAGCTTCAAGTTTGAGCCACCCACGCCGGTCGGTGCGTTGGCTATTCATCTTGGCTGCTTTTCGCCGAAAAAGCCTCTGGACCACACTGAAGGAGTTGGGCTGATTTCGCAATTACTTGATTCAGGAAAACCTGCTCGCTGCATACGATTAATGAGGGAAATTATCTGCTTTCAAAAGGTGGGGGACGCGTCTCGCAAAGTTAGAAGCTGTCACGGCATTATGATCTATCGCGCCTCCAATATTTATATTATACCCCCGTCGAAGCCAGCAGCAATATACGTCTACATTGCTCAGGTTGACCGGCCACAAAAAATACTCATTTTCTCCGTTCAGGATTCGAAGTCAAGTTCAATGCAGAGAGGTTCTGCGTGAATCTCCGATGAAGACTCTCTTCAGTTTGTCCGCATTCGTCTCCGTGCTACCGGCTAGAACCATTTGGCTAAGTTTAAGTAGTATCTCTCTGTCTGTCAAATATACTTTTATTCAGCAGTTCACCTAATAGCTAGTGAACTAAGCTCATGTTGCAACCCGTAGAAAATACGGATTCGCGTTAGCGGGTTCATGGTTCAGGTAATATTTACTACTTGTCCCGGTTCAAAAAGATTCCGGTTGCGATTAAAATCTGAATCTGCAAACACGAGTTCAGCTGTAAGCGTGGTGTCAGCGGGGCTCTTTGGCTCGAAGCGCTGTTCGCTTCGAACTGGTTCGCGCAACATGTATAAATGACAAATTGCAACATCAAAATAAATTACAAATAAAACATCTGAAATCAGCACATACGAAACGGGATACATCGTCGAAACTAGTAGTGCATAACGTTTATAAAAGCCTGTAGCCAATGCAAGCGGCAAACAACGACTGTCTGATGACAGGGCTGTCTGTCACGGGCGCTAACTCCAGCGTCTGCTGAGCGTTGGTTTGAGCGCACGCGCCCGCTTGAGTCCCATGACTACGCTGGGCAGGCGACGGAAGCAACAGAAGCTCGGCAGATCCTTTGTCAAATTCGAAAGTGCGCGCAGCTTCGCTTCTCCGCGAGCGACTAGGGTTTGTATCCCTGTTTTTTCCCCCGCATTTATCGAGTTTCCGGTACGAAAAAATACGGCATGTAAATCTTGACACTTCATAGCTCGATATACTCTGACCGGTGATTGGGGCAGCGAAGAGCAGATATAATTCATGAATGCTCATTTCGACTGTAAATAAAATTTCTTTCTCTCCGTCAAACATTATCAAACTCCACAGCCTTTTCTTTTCTCATTCCTATGGAAGCAAGCTTCAAGAACTCGCGCGTTCTAGAAACGTGTTATGAAATTAGCACACAGCAGCATTTAGGATTTACGAGATTGTAAAAAAATAAAATCCCGTGACGCGATTTTTTTTTTGCACAGTTTTTAAATTTTTTCTTTTCCGTGCAAGCCGCGATCAGCGCAATACTGGTTCCTATGTCAAGATTCATGGATGCAGCGTTTGTCAAGATTCATGGATGCAGCGTTTATATTCCTAAGACTGAGTGGAGAAGAAAAATATGTAAGCGAGGTGATGTGTGCAGCTGACGGCACTTAAAACAAATGGCATTGATAGCACATTCATTGTCAACAGCGCGTGGCCGAACCGTTTTGACATGAGCCAGTAACCCGTTATTTTTTTTCCGGTTCAGTTCCGGTTCGGGTTCATCGCGATAACAATATAACGGTTCGGGTTCGGGTTCAGTTCCGGAAAAAATACCGGTTCGGTTCCGGTTTTCGGTTCGGTTCGGCTCCGGTTCGACACCCTGATAGCTAGTCAACTAAGCTCATATTTCAACCCGAACGAAATACTAATATCGCTTTAGTGGGACATAGTACATCAAAATGACTTCTCGATTGCTACTAAAACTTGAATTGAAATACGAGTATCAGCTGCTTAGTGGGGCGCCAGCGGGTTAACATGCTCCCTGGCTCAAGAAGCGCTTGCTTAATTTTCGTAATTTTCCTGCAGCCTCTGTTGTTGACCGAGCAGACGACTGGAGCTGTTTCTTAAAGGGAGACTCAAGCGGTTTTTGGGGAAGCTACTTTTTGGTGCGATGGCGTTAAGGAAGTGTCAGTGAATGAGTATCTTCAGTTTTAAAAGGCAGAACCGCCTATTAATCACGCAGGAATAAAATACGTGCGGACTCTTTCCTGTACTTGCGAGGACCAATGAAATTATCGTATGTTTGAAAATTTTGGCGGCCTTTGTAAAGTTTCGCTAAAGAAACAATTTTCAGTTTATTTAAATATGTTGTGCATGATAATTTCACAAGACGTAAAATAGTTCTAGTTTAGAATACGCGATACTGCAATTATCGTTTCACAAACAAGGGACTATGTTTTCTCCTTGCCGTCCTCCGCGGGGGTGAATTTCCCGTTCCCCCGGGATGCGCGGAAGCGCACGTATCTGCGCGCACATGGCGTCGGTGTTGATCATCGACGTGTTCGGCGTGGTGAAAGCTCATCGTTCCGCGTAAAAGCGCTATCCTTGACTGTGAATTTTCGTCGTGTGTCGTTATGATAACCCAGCACGTACTAGAAGGGAAGACCCACCTACTCGTGCGGCGATGCCGTGGCGGCACTCTCAAGACAGCAGAAACGCCCGTGCCGTCGTGTTTGTTTACTTCGACTACAGTGGTGCTTTCTAAGCATTTGTGTCCTCGAACATCGCCCGGATTTCTTATTTGGCGCATTTCATGCGTGTGCTCAAGTTCAAGGTATTACTGGCGCGTACCGTATAAAGGACGCGAAGTTTCACGCGTTTTCATCACCGGAGAAAAGTTATTAGTGTTAGCAATCCTGAAGCTCGCAACGTCTATCTGATCACGAAATCATATTTCTACGTTGCTATATCGCTGCTAAGATTACATTGTCTTTTATAATCGTAGAAAATGCGTGTGGCGATATTTGTACTATTGCAATGTCGTGTATAGAGTCGTGATCGTCCAAGACGGCGTACGGCATCTTTTTATTTTCTTTTTTTCATCCACTGTACCCTGCAAGCCTATCAAGAAAAATCAATAATAAAGCTTTAGGCTATAGAAAACTGTCTGTCTCTATTCTGTTACGGCATGGAGTAGCAGTGCGTCCCCTTTTAGAGGGGCCGCTGAAACAGCTGACGGCGACCCGCTGTGCTTGTAATAATTTCAGGTGTGTACGCGCGGCGCAGAGCTGTCGTTCCGGTCGCTCCGGTTGCAACGGACGCAGTCGTAGGTACGCGCTCGTTGCACATGTCTGAACCAGCCTTCCCCCGTCCTCCCGAGGCGAAAGTCAACGTGGCGACATCGTTTGACATCACGTAACAGAGGTAACGCTGCGATGTCAAACGTTGGTTTGGTTACGACTTGCCCCAACCGCAAATCGAAGAACGCCCGAAAAGGTCTGCGTTTCATCGTCCTCGGAACCCGAACAGGACTCCGAAGCGCTGCTATCGTCCACATCGCACGTCGGAGTGGCGTCATAGGAAATCATCCCCAGGTCGGCTGTCCGCCGAAGAATTTCAACCTCCAACGGCATCAGGTCCTCGAGCGTAGAGAACGCCGCCATGATCGAAGCTCGAATGACAAAGAGGTTCGGCCGATGCGGCTACCTCGGGATCACTGCGCGACGGAACGTCGTCCAACGCCATTGGCCCGAGATACTTTTGATAAGCGTGCGAGGACCAATGAGAGTGGTTTCGTTTTCGGATGGATCCGAGGTTTGGCGGCCTTCAATTACATTTTATTAAAGAAATAATCACCGTATGACTATACTATTTGGTTTTTAGGGATACTTGGGGCGTCTAAATTCAGCTGTCATCATCAAAACACGAACTCAAAAACCACTTGAGTGTCCCTTTAAACGCGGATACGTGCAAAAGCTCGATTTCGCGGACAGATAAGTCGCATGGTCGAGGCATGCGAGTTAGCTGATAATTACTCTGGTGGAACAATTCTGTAGTCATCAGCCTCTTTCCTTAGAATTAGACGATCAAAACTGATTAAGAGTCCATTACCGTCTCTCCGGAGCCCATATAGTTTCGGTTTTGAACTAAATATCTGAAACGAAAGTTTGACATGAAAAGAACAAAAACACCGGGAAAACAAAACTATGGTCTGCAGGTTTATGTGCACCGGCTACACTTAACGGTATCAGTTCAAATACCTATAAAATTGGGCATTAAACAAAAGAAAATCTGTTAAATTGAATGCGCCACCCGTTCGGGCGGCCCGGCCGAGCCGACGCAACCTGGACCCAGCCGCCATGTTTGTTTGGTGGTGGCGCCCCCTATAGGTCGCTGGAGTCGCGAATATAATCTTAGAACTCAATATTTCGTGCTTTACCGGTGTCGTGATATGAACGTAACTCTGCGGCAGCAACAGAAACGCGGCGCATTGCTAATCTCCGTTAGTTAATGTACCAGGTTGCATCGATGGAGTCATGTATAAAATATGGTACTGTGGAGTACGTTTTTGTCGTTGACAACAGCCACTTTGACTCTCACCCACCCAACATGCAGGGTGACTCCATACCACAAGCCGTCTGTAACCTCACAAGCCTGTCACGAGTTGTTTTGGGCTCGCCGAGGAAATTTCTACGATAGAGTGCAGTGCCAGAGGGTTTATTTCTTTGCCCCGTGGATATAATTACATTTTCTGAATATTTTAGAGCCAAAGATAGCAATGCTCGAGATTCTAGTACATCCAAGCTAGGGTGCGTGATTGATTTATTGGTCACCTTTAAGACGATAGCCTAAGCATACAAGAACAGCCGCTGTCGATTAATGCTTAGTAAAAATATAGCAAAACGCTCGGAGAATCATCTAAAAAAAAACACATGAACACACACAAAGAAAAAGAATTGTTAGGCGATTTAGTATGGCATCAGAAGACTACACAATCTATATTTTGCTACAGGGTCACGTATATATCTCTAATAAAGTCAAAAAGACGCAACTGCTTGAAACCGAAACCGAAACATGTACACGGAAGCTTGGAAGAGAAGTTGCCGAAAGTCACGTGGCTATCGCTCCCTAACCAGTTTAATTTTATTTTTTTTTTCGGGGGGGAAGGGCGTGTGAAGCAGACGACGACAACAAGGACGTTGCTTGAACCGTTTGTCACGCGATTGTTTCGCACTTCTATCTCTTCCCCTCGCTGTTCTGTGCTTGAAGATCGATTGGCCGTGTACCACGAACTACAGTTCCGATGTACCGGTCCCACGTCTGTCGCAACGTTGGTCCGTCGTGCGCCGCTATCGCGTCGTCCAGCCCGCCGTACGTCGCCATATTGAGAATGACGTGTACATCTACTTCCTGTGATCTGTGCAACAATTTTTTCTCAGATCGACGTATTCGCAGCTTCTTGGAAGCCACAAAAAATGGGGTTCATATTCTTTTCTATTTTTTAATATTGAATGTGCGCCTTAGATGACTCACGATTTTGAATATATTTGATACACATCAGTTTGAACGGCACGTGACCATGGAAAAGAGAGTGAGCGCGCCTGAAACTGGTCCATTCTCGACCGGCGGTTTTCGGGTGGAAATAATACGAATTTCGAGCCGCTAATTGTGTTCTGTGTGGTTGGGCTCTCATAGGTCATGTTCAAATAGAAACATCGGGCATGCATAAGTACCCTGTCAGTGTCCCTTTAAGCGCTTTCTCCAATCTACCAACGGTAAAATTAAAGGCACAAAAATGGAAAGAAATAAGTGAACGATGCATAAAGCAACAGGTCGCAGTTGGTCGCGTGAATGTATAAGTAATATTGCTTAATCGTAGAACACAAAAACCTCAAGACTTTTATTCGCGGGCCCTCAGTGATACACATGGTATCCCCAGGTTTAAAACAACTATGACCTATGGCGGACATTTTAATGCAATGCCTTTGATGTAGATGTTTTTGTTTGTATTTTCTCGGCAGATCTATAAAGGAAATTGTTCATAAAGATGCAGTGCATCATGTTTTGTTCTTGTTTAATTCCCGAACCTACGCTAGGGGCTGGTGGGGGAGGGGGCGTCTGCTGATACATGAGGTTACGGCCGAAACGTTGCCCAGACCTATTTTGTTCACTCAATATTTGCCATGCCATCAAAAGCTTAACTTTTGGCTAGTGTATATCAATTTTTTATCCAATAAATTTGACCTTGGAGGGGCTTAGGGGCTTTTTCTCTAAATCTGCCCACGCAACTGGAGGCATCAGACAACCCAAGCAAAAAGTGCAAACGAATGCTTTGGTGACGCGTGGACTACAATGCCGCGATGTCGCAGACCCTCACTTCCACGGCTAAGAGAAGTCACAATCAGCCGTCATCACACAAACTAGAGTTAAATGCCTTTTTTTTTTAATCTCTAAGACAAAAAAAAGAAGTTTCACGTCCTTCGCTATTGAAAAACGAGGTCCAGACCTTGTAGATCCAAATGGGATTACCGAAGAAGTTCGCTGTCAAATTAAATTGTATTTGAGGAAATCCGAAAGCTCATTTTTATCTTTTTTTTTCTAGACTAGGGAAATTACAGTTCCAAAACATTTTAATGAGTAAAACAACGTTTTAGGTATTGCTTGGGTGTAAAAAGCTATTTTTGTAACTTTGTGAACGTTCTTTTTTAAACAAAGTGTTTTATTTTTGTCAATAATACGTAAGCCTCCATCTTTTCAGTGCGTAATTATAAAAGTCAGACACAAACAGGTAAAGCTGCTACCCTCCAATTGAACCACATTATATTGTGCAGGCGCTATTGTACACACAAAATCTCCGAAATTAGAAGAAAATGCACGAGCCACATTCGGCATCATTATTTCAAGCTCTGTCTGGGGCTCATCGTTCGCCAGCTATTTCCCAGAGATATAGCGCTTCCAAATTCATCACCCAATCTTTTTTTTTCTTTTTAGTTGAGTAGATGTAAATGATTTCTTGGAACAGCTTAAACGGAGATGGAAATACAATTATCCGGACATCTCTCGGAAGTTTTTGTTTCGAAGCAGTGTTTTTTCTCTGTCCCCTCCTTGGTCGTTCCTGGAAACAAAGTTAGAAACTAACCAATGTCTATTCCGTCTGGTTGAAAGCGTGAGTCCTATCCCCAGCAAGCAGATCCGACTGTTAGCACAACTGGCTTTTGTTGACTTTGATTGTGGTCTCTCTCTCACGATCTACAATGCACGGTGCAGGTGTGCTGTGGTGGATGCTCGTCTAAGCTGACAGTGCGGTGAGAGCTACGCGCTCGCCGAACCAATGAAACGTCTCCCTTTTGAAAAAAACAGTGAGCGCGCAGGCGAGCTAGTGGAAGTTGATCATGATGTAGAAAAGCCGAGACGGGTTTTCTACATCATGGTCTCCACTTTGTCAGCTGGCACCGATCTCTGCGCACGGATATGAGAGGGAGCGTGATGACGTCAAGAAAGGGAGACGTTTGGCTGTTCCTTTCGGGCTCGTAGCCTCCACCGCACTGTCAGCTCAGGGGTGAACGGAGTATACACGAACTCATCTCTGTTACGTCACGGCGCGGTGGTGGCGCGTCGGGCGCACTTCCGGTCTGGGGCTGTGGGCGGAAGTCACCATGCGAGACGTGCATTCCTGCGTTGTTTTTGAAGAAACCAGACAGAAACTTGCCTTCTCGTCAAAACACCGCGACTAGGATTGCGCCAAAAGAGTCGGGAAAGTTTTGAAGGTCAGTTTTCATCTGTTTTCTGCCTGCACGGTTCGTCCGAGAACGTGGATAGGGCCATAAAAAGGAAAACCAGACGCCGTCGGACCATGATTGTTTATGCGGGAAGCAATTTGGGCTGAATTTATTTGTTTTGTTCAAACATGAACGCGGGAAAACCGCAAAGCTGACCGGACCACCTGCGGACTGCGTTCAGTGCGTCCTCAGTTCGAACGGCCGCCTGAACGTTTGAACTGTCGTCTGCTCTCAAACCCTTCTGCTTGTTGTCGTCTGCTCATTCAAACCATAGCAGCCCGTAAATCAAACGTCCGGGCATTGCGATGAGAAGTAAGTGCAGGACTCGAACGACGTTTGAAGGTAAGTTGGAATAAATAGGCTCGGTGTAAACAGTATATACAAACATATGTTGATAATTGTTACCAGCGGCCATCACCGACTTGTTATGCTTGATTCACTTGGTCCGATTCTGCTTGCGATTTTCAGTATTGACGTCGACATCTCAGCTACGGTTCACGCTTTTGCAGCCCGAGCGACGTCATGACTGAAAATAGCGAGCAGAATCTCAGCGTTCGAATCAGGCTTCAGCGTCCATTCTGCGGCGTCCACGCGGAATGAATCGCCGCATGTCACATTATTCACGCAAAGCTTTTGCAGATTAACGAGCCTCGTTAATTTCACTGAGGCCGCTCAAGTAGTCAAACATTGCCAGGAAGACGTAGAATTGACCATTCCAACGCGAAAAAGAGCACGGGGACTCACACCGACGCCGACAACATCGCATTTCAATGGTTTGTTCACGGGCGATGGCGAGCTTTCTGCCCACACTCCATCGCGCATGCGCGGCGCCGGGGGCGTCGGCTAGGGGCGCTCCGGTTTGTTTGTAAACATGAGTACGTGTCCAGCACAAGCAGTAACGATCACGCGGCTACGGTAGCCATCGGATACCGCCTATAGTCAAATTGCAGACGCTATCAGCACAGCCTTGGCGTAGACGACACGTAAAGAGGCCTCGTCCTAAATTAAGGGTTCGAGTGGAGATAAGCCCGTACGCCTTCGAGAGTTGTTGTCGTTGTGTCGCAACCCGTTACTAAGCAAGGGACGGCACACAAGTCGCCTCTCGGGTCAGGTTCCAACGAGGGAGATCTGGTATTCGTTGGTTCCATTGGCCGCATAGCAGTTTCTCTCAACGGGCATATGGTGTCAAATTAAAAACCGCGGCGCGGCTATTTTTTAAATTGCTCGCAACTCGAGTGCGAAAGATACATAACAAGTTCAGCAGCTCACGAGAAATGCTATCCGAATACCTATATATTTAATAAAGGGTAACTCTAGTCAAAAGTCTAACCGAAATGAATGACTGATATCGATTTACAAAGACTAAATACGAGCACTGCCAAATATTATACTAATGAGAAACACCATCCACCCTAAAACCGATATTACAAATGCTACCACCAGATTTCCAGCGGGTATTCAGAGGGTTGACTGTTAGTCAAGCAAGCAACCTTGTTCCCTGATGTCATGCTCGTACTCGAGGATATTATGCTTGGTCGTACATTCCAGCTCTTTCGCCATTTGTCGAGCAGACGATTTCTGCTTGTTATGTTATGTCTTAGTGGCCGTAGTTTGCAAGTGCACCTCGGCGATCGCGCGCGAAGATTATTGACTCCCTGTTTGCTCAAGCGTATTGTGGTGCCGAAAGTGGCATTCGTTGCCGGTCATAGTTTATACTCTGCTCACCCTTAAGGCTGGTTCACACTGCCCCATTTTCTTACGTTAAATTACGTTACGAAATATTTCGTTGAAGTCACCGGGACCTGTGTGCTTCATATTAAGCGAGGCTACCAGTTCAAGGAGAAAGCATGACACGCGACATTCGAGACACGAACGTTTTGGTGACTTATCCGTAACGTAACTTAACGTAAGAAAATGGGGCAGTGTGAATGAGCCTTCAAGCTGAGACTGCAGCCAAAGCTACAAGCTCGAGCTAGCCCGCGCTCCTGGCTTTGAGATATGCGTTCCTAGCGCGAGCGCTCGTTCTGCGGAAGAACGCTTCAAAGCAGCGACCCCAAGCTCTCCTGCTTGTGGCATTGGCTGCAGTCAAGAGTGATGGCGACTCCCGCTAAATCGACGCCGCTTAGCGGCAACGCCGAGAAGCTCAAGAGAGGAGGTCGTTTAGACTCTGTCGTCTGCTATCGCTGCTTGGTTCTCGTAGGCAGCATAGCAACAAACATCGTTTCCAGTAATTTATTTATGCTTCCGCCGTGTCATTCCTACGGTTTTTACCATCGAAAAATTGCTTTGCATATATAACACCGATTTTATGCTGCAGTGCAAGAAATTTATGGTGGTCCGCGTGTTTGTCCTTTGTCCCTCTTGTTCCCCTTCCCCAGGGTTTATTTTCGCCGTCGACCTTCTTTCGTCCGCCATTTTGCCTGCCCAGCACGCTCCCTATAGTTCGCTGGAGTCGCTAATAGTCCGTTCCTGCTCAACGCGAGCTTACGACTAACTTCCACAACGCTTCTGCAACGTGCATTGCACACCATAATTATATGTTGTGTGTATGTTTATACAGCCGAAAGTTAGCTAGCCCCAACGGGCGACAATTGTCTCTCAGCTGTAGAGGACAAGTTTAGCCAATGCAGTATGACTGCTAGCCTGCGGTCTTTAACGTGCACCCCGCAGTATGGTGATACACGACCGCACGCCGGTACGATGCTCATCCAGAACGAAACGGGCAAGGGTGGTGATTGAACCCAGGATCCCTGGGTTCTACAGTACGAACTTTCGCTCCACGTGCTCCGAGCTGGTCTCTGCTATGGTGCCTTCATGTGCGCTTTGCTTAGGGTGGAGACATCTGGCCAATTTGTCCCACACTTTTTTTTTTCACGCTCAAAGAAGCGCGTGAAAGATCGTGTCCCTGCACGCGTTTGTGGCACTGACTGTGCTATGGCGACATTTTGTTTTCGTCGATTTCTTTGTATTTTCCCCATGAGCGCGTGCTGTCGGCATCGGGTACTACAAGGGTGGCATCACCCTAAACAGAAGGACATTGAGGCACCCTAGTTCCTGCTAGCCCACTCGGCCACCGATCCCCCAGTTGCACAAATCCAAGATTGTAGTTCCTCTCAGAAGATAAGTCGAGGCTGGTTCTGAGCCTGCGCTGAGCCTCTGCGTTCATGGTGGCGATCTAGCTTTTTGGCCGGCAACATTACGAATGTGTATTTACACACCTTTCGATGAAAAAGTAGGAGGGCGCGTTCATTGCTGTGTTTGTGTGCTATGCGCGGGCGCTTTCTGGCTGGCCGCAATTGCGAGCCAGGGCTGTCTGGACTGTGATTTATCACGTGTAGACTGGGATTTTTGTAAACAGTGTAAACGTGTATATTTGCTACACATGTTTGGTATCTACTAGTGCCACTAAATAAGCTACGCTTCAGAGTAACGACATTTGCCCATATTGTGGCTTAGAAAATCATGGTTGCCAGTTCTCGGAAGCTTTACCTGAAATCAAGAAAACGCTTTTCCGTCCTCCACAAATGTTTAAACAGTTCGCGACAGTTCAAATCAATATTACATGAGCTTACTAACACCGAATCTAATGATGAGGGAGTCGCACTTCTGAATCATGACGATCGGCAGTTGCGTCTGCTCTGCACAAGCGCCAAAACGGCGGCGCCCATAACAATGTCGGGGAACAGAGTGCCGATACCTAAGCGCAGCTCATTTAGTGGCTCTAATACCTACGAAGCAAAGCAGTAAAACATCAGTAGCATCTTACCGGACTGGTCGGAACTGCTCTTGTGACTAGGCCAGTCGTACGTTTTGCGGTACCGCGGTAAGAGCTTTGACTCACACGATAGCCATGCAGATGATCACAAGGGTAGCCATCATGCTCGAACCGGTAGTTTCGGTTTTGCCGTAGACCCCCAAACTAAACTTTGAGATAGGATGCCTACAAAACTACACGAGGCAGCGAGAAAAAAAGCTGACACCCGATAGTTCAGCCACACTTCCTTCACTAAAAACAGCCGTAACCCTAAAATCCAGAAAACGTACAGGAGTTACCCTTTTTTCGGAAATCTCTTCCGGGTTGCCACTCGAGGCTAGTTATACAGTCGCTCGTCACTTAAAATAGGCGTTTAAAACAAACGATCTCCGACCGAGAAAATATAAACTCTACGAAGTTGCAGACATATGCAACTATGGCCTATCAAATGCAAAACGACAACCACAAAGAAGCGAAATGCCAGCGGACGCGTGCGCTCTCAAATAATTGGACATCCGCTTCGATACAACCTCGCGGTCAAAGAACCGCGGGATGCATGTCTTACTCGGTTGCCAGCACCGTGGACGCGCGACGCTGACGCTGGTTGTGACGTAGTTGCAATGCACTCATCGTTATCCCGTTATCGCCGCCTGCAGACGCTCACGACAGCACTGTCCACATCGAGCCGAGGCGAGGGATTGCAACCGGCCGTCAGGTTCCCTGTGGCACGCGCACGACTCCACAACGCGCACTGCATACGCGGTGTAAAGATTCCGTGGAGTCGCGCGACCTCCCTCGTACACGGAGTCACGTGATCATGGCGTTCTACATCTCTCGCCGCCTCGACAGCCCCGAGCGACGGGGCTGACGTCCGGAGAAAGGGAAGGGCGAACAGACGGACTTGCCAGCCTCGCGCGATGACAAAGGGCGACTTACGAGTTGTGAAAGGAACGAGAGGCAGATGTGAGAAGGATGGGAAGTGTGTCATGGAATAATGTTTATGGCATCGAGACATCCCGGGGAAACACAACAGCAAGACGGGGCAATCTGAAATATCTCACCTCACGTGTATGCCCTCCGTCAAACATATTCATATGCACGAAAGAAGACTCCAACAGTGCCGCTTGCCATTGAAAGTCATTGGCACATGGGTGTGCGCCTTATTTTTATTTTTTTCTTACGCGTAAGACGTCAGCTTTTAATAGGTCTTATTTTGCCTTATTTACTATATTATCCAGACTGTCCGCACCCGGTTCATAGTACGCATATCGTGCGTGGTCCGCACGTAAATCTTTCTCATACGCAGCACACCTCGACAAATTCCTGCTTTATCAGGTCACAAAGAAGCTTTTATGGTACATAAATCATCATTAAGACACTTTGTCATTCACGAAATCCACCACGTCTCGTCCGTAATAAAAGATCTAGAAAAAACAGATCCTCGGTTGAGTCCGCACCCATTGCTATAGACTGCATCGCGTACATTATCAGCTTTTAAACAGTTCTCGGACTATACTCTTCGGAAAATACGGTGCGTAGACGAAACTAACGCTTGAAATGTACAATGGCTATGAGATCAATAAAAACATAATTGAACTACAGTTTACGACTTTCTTCATTTTATTTTTTTTTTTCAAAAACACATTTTAAATCGTATTTTTTTTTTTTTTTAGGTGCTGTCTGGCACGAAGTAAACAGAAACGAAACCTCGCCGAAAGGATTCGTGGTCCCGGTTGAGAAGAGGGACGGTCGTGACCTGACGGTGTAGCGATGTGGGCGACCCCAGTTGCCCGCCAAGCAGGAAGCGACGGCCTAATGGTTCCCGACAAGCTGCGTGACAGTGGAGCTCGCGTTGCGTGCACGGTTAAACTGCCAGCAAACAAGAAATATGGGCTGCGTTTATTTCTTCTTTTTTTTCTCCCATTCTAACTAGGGCGTGAGGGGAGACTTTCATTCGAGTTACGACCATTTGCTCCTGTGTCGCCCACCCTTTCCAGAAACCCTTCTATTCACCCCATGCCAAACCGAACACTCTCGAATGGCGACGTTACAGTGTAGCGGAATCACGCGAGTTCCCCGCACAGATAATTGTGTAGCGTGTATGTTTGTAGAGCTGGAAGTTAGTCAACCCCAATGGGCGTCTGGTGTCTCAGCTGTAGATGAGCAATTTAGCCAGTGCAGTACAACCCCTAGTTCCCCACACGAGAAAGCTCAAAGACTCCGTTAGGCTCTAGATACGTCGTCTCCGGTTTCACAAAGTTGAGGACACGCGATTTAGACGACTTTCGTCTCCCGTCATTGCAATTAGAGTAGAATTTTTGAAGTTTTGCGACAGCCGTTTGACGGCTCCCGACACCTAAAAGGGCGCATTCAGAACTGACTATACTTAATGTATTCGGGTCAGCCGACCGCGCTTATAAACTGCAACAGTATTCCAGCCACCTCGGACCACTCTACTCTATCTTTATCTCGTTCATGTGTACTCGCTTATTTTTTTCCGCTTCGTGAATTACCTTTACCTTTCGTTTTCACCGCGTTCTTTCTATCCCTATTTTTCTGCCTCCCTCGCTCGCTCTTTAGTGCTTTTCTTTCCAGAAAAGTATTTATTTCTCTCCACGACAACTCCCACGCTCTTCGTCGCCTCTGTCCGCGTTTACCCATCAAGTGTTTTGTTGCGAGAAAGTGAGATGGGAAACAATGAAACACCTCTGTAATCATTCATTTGCCTCAGTTGAGGCGAACGTTGAACCTGTGCACTCCAGCATTTTGTAACAGCTGGCTGACGGGAAACAGTCCAAATTAAGTCGTAAAGTGAAAGTTAGGCGCGAAACACATGTACGACGAAACCGTCCGATTCGACGTCCGACCGCGCAATACGACGGTCGGAGGCGAGGGTTTTCAACGCTTCCGGTGCTACGAAAACCCTCTCCCCCAAGGTCGTTCCGGCAGTCCGGACGTTGGATCGGACGGTTTCGTCGTACATGTGTTTCGCGCTTAACACCTCATCATAACGGAGTAGCTGACTATATTTTAAAGTATCCAAGATCTCCACTTTTCTGATAATACTCGTAAGCAAAGGAGACAAACAAAGAGCCTTCGCGACATATTTGTGAATGTCGAAATTTCGAGGGTAAGTTTAAAATGTCGAGTAATGCTCGCACGTAAATATATAACCCGTCATCAAAGAGTCAGGAAAAACCACTAGAACTGAGCACAACAAATACGTAATGAAGACTCAAAACAAAACAAACAAAAACAAACGCAAGCAATCAAAGCTGAGCTTGGAATACTCGATGATGCAAGAATGTTTGATCTCAAGGGCCTTACCATTCTTATGAGAAGACGGTGAGCATACTGTCACACGCCTACCCCTGCGAACTTACATGACTCAATTATAGAGATATACTATTAACAGCTCAAAGTTAAGTTTTTTTTGTTTTCTTTTTTCACAGAAATCGCCGGTTAAAAGTACGTGCACATTTTCACTCTTTTTTCTTCTTTTTTTTTTTTTTAATGGCGCGTTGTGATTAATCTGAAATATTCCAGACCTATTAAAGCCGCTTAAAGTATGTTCATTGTTTTTGTTGTTGGTTTTATTAACAAAGTATACAAAATTATTTTTTTATGGCCAGAGAATCTGAAACGGTACTGTATTTGAGAAAAAAAGAAAAACTTCAATCGTCGTTACTTGGCCTCCAGGATAACGAATATCGAAGTTATGTTTCAGATTGAGGCGCCTAGGGGGCAGCTACAACAGCGCTGGAGCCCCTCCTTCACGAGGCGTTCGGTGCGAGGGGGATCGCCACATATTATGCAGAGATGTCGACATTTCCGCACCTTTCCACGAGCCTCACCCGAGGAGTCAGAAGCGTGGCACGCGTTCCCTTACAAGCGGCACACGCAAGGCAGTTGAAACCTCGGGGTCTGACGTCACACCCCCGGTTGGTTTTTCGCTTTTTTTCGCGTCTGTTAATACATTCGCATCAAATGCTCGGGATGCAGGACAATATATACAGGACAAAAATACGGTAAAATTCACCTCGAACTCGGTTTTCTTTTTTTTCTTTTTTTCAATAACCTTTTCTAGTTTTTTTTAATCACCGTAATTACTTGTATTTAAATAACAAAAAAATAATATAATATATATATATATATATATATATACCGGGTGTTCATTTTAATTCGAACAGATTTATTTAAAAAAATCCGTGAAAGATGCACTGATACGGTTTGAGCAGGTGAGTTATACGGCCAGGGGTACATTATGTGGGTGGCTAACCGTTGCGATAAGTCGGCTAATTATTTAAAATTCGTTAATTAACCTTTTAATTAGTGGAAATAAACATATGGTTCCAATTGGAAACTTAGAGAGCGTCATCGAAAACCACTAAATCAACTCTTTTAGAACGACTTGAAGCTCGTGGGAAACTCGGGGCGCGCCAAAGTTACCACTTGTGAAGCAGGCGCAAAGCCAGCAGTGGCGGAACGCGGATGATTAGATCATTATCGCGTTCCGCAACTGTAGCTTTGCGCCTGCTTCACGAGTGGTAACTTTGGCGCGCCCCGAGTTTCCCACGAGCTTCAAGTCGTTCTAAAAAGAGTTGATTTAGTGGTTTTCGATGACGCTCTCTAAGTTTCCAATTGGAACCATATGTTTATTTCCACTAATTAAAAGGTTAATTAACGAATTTTAAATAATTAGCCGACTTATCGCAACGATTAGCCACCCACATAATGTACCCCTGGCCGTATAACTCACCTGCTCAAACCGTATCAGTGCATCTTTTACGGATTTTTCTAAATAAATCTGTTCAAATTAAAAATGAACACCCGGTATATATATATATATATATATATATATATATATATATATATATATATATATATATATATATATATATATATATATATATCACGATTTACAAGCGCGTAGTTGCAGCGAATGAAACACGTGCCACAGGAGTTTATGACGTCACATTTCTCAACCGCGGTCGTCTGGCATAAAGTCTGGTTTCCCATTCGAGTTTGTTTTGTTTCTCGGCAACCTCACGGCTCTGTGACGCAGAACCATAATTCGATGGCGTCTTGACGCTGCGTTCTAGCCCTTCGCACAAAAAGAACAAAAAATTATTTTGAGAAACGTGGAGCGATGGTCAGAGGGTATGCAGTGATGGCGCGTATCACGGCAGCGTGGGCCGAAATGCGGGCCTCACAAGAGGCTAGGAACAGGTTCATACCACGACGAGAAGGGAATGTCCGAGAGAAAGAGAGAGAGGAAGCACTAAAGATACATATCAGGGTTGCCAAGTACTCTCAGATTAACCCACCAAACTTTTCTGACATATAGCTCAAAAATAGCCAAATATCGGGCTATAAAAATAGCCCAACACTAAAAACTTCATACAAGGTATTTAAAACATCCCTTTGGAACACTGATAACACGATACATCACACAATATATTTATTTACAAAAGAACACAAAAAGAGGATAAAAGATCCGCGTGCGTATTTTAGGGTAGCGAAAGCGGGGGGGGGGGGGGGGGGGTTCTCAAACATCTTGTAAACTAACCCTCCCCCCCCCCCCTGGAAACATCTGCCTCTGCCCTGCCTGCGGTATTAAATCGCGCCAAAAAACTTCAGAAACGCTGTATGGCACCTCCGCGACCAACCAGTGGCGGATCCAAGGGGGGGGGGGCGACGGGGGCAGCCGCCCCCCCCCCCAAACCAAGTTGACTCCCCCCTCCCCCTTCTCGGAGGGCAATTTGACATGGGTGGACCCCCGGTGCACGAGAAAGAATGGGAAAATAGTATCCTTACAAATTGTCCGCCCCCCCCCCCCCCCCAAAACGGAGTTCTGGATCCGCCCCTGCGACCAACACAAATGAGGGTCCACATATTGTATTTTAACACTTCTGATTTGGATATTTTCCTGTCTTAATCTCTTCAGTTGATTGTTGTTTTCTACCCGGCTCAGAAATACCATGTTTAAAGCTTTGAAACCAAGCACTCTGAAAATGGTTGAATCTCGGATATGAAATAGCCCAATAATAGCCAAGAAATAGCCCAATAATAGCCGAGAATTAGCCCAATTAGACTACCTACCTGCCAACCCTGGATACACTTCATTGACGCCTTTGCTCGGCGATGTTGACCAATGTCTTCACGGGGTAGGGTGCGGAAGACGCGGACTGCCGGAAGCGGAAAGGCTCTACGCATGGCTGGAGCTACAGGTGGTGTTCCCCGCGGCGGCCATGGCCGACTCCGTGGCTTCCGAGGACGTGCCGACGGCGAGCTTTATCATCGCTCCCGTAACGTGCATTTCACGATTATCGTTCTTGGTAGACGATATACGCGACAACTCGTTGTAAGCGTGGGCCGCGGACGACGAGCTTGAATATGGCGTCCAGACTGAATGACCGCTGTAGTTTGTAGCAGCATAAGAACGCCAGCAGAGGCCCCGCCCCCAAATACCCAGATAGAAGTGAAGTGACAGCGCCACTCAATACAAACCAACGTTACTAGATAGCTCAGTTGCGGAACTGCTCATAGACGCTGCTTGCACAAGTTGTAACCCCCTCTGCCTTCACGACTCGCCTCACGGCGTCGTTCGATGCGCCGAACGGTTTTCATTGTAACTCCAATGCATTCTATGGAAAACGTACGTTTCGGATCGAAGTGTCGGGAGGCGTTCCACCGTACTTTAGGGAACACACAGATTTGAAACGAAAATCTAGATGGCGCTTCAGACGACGGGAGGTGGACTGAACTAAGTGAGGAGGTACTACCCTCACCCCCCCTCCGCGGGAGTTGCACAACTGCGGTAATCTTCTAGGAACGATGATACAACAAACACACAATTTTTTCTGGCATCACGGAAAGGAGGAGCATCTGTCATTTGTTAAAGACTGCTGTGCATGAAAACAAAGCCCCGCCGAATGCCCAATTCACCTCGGCGTATTGAGAAAGCGTTCCTTGTTTGCTCGTTGGGGTTTGAGCCTTTCTTGTAGTTACCTCGTTGCAAACGGCTACTTACCGCATCTACTCAACAATAAGGCAACTTAAGAGCCACGGCATAAGATACCCTTCAGAATAAGAACACCTCAGCCACCCGGGTGCCATCGAATAACAAATGCCTCTTTTCTGAAGCTTCGTTTGAAATTGCAAGAAACGCTTTGCTGACCTCTGGAAATGTCATAACAGCCCGCGACAGAGCATAACGATATCGCCTAATGTTCCTGACTCCGTATCCAGAGCTGAGGTAGTCGCATCCCCAATGGCGCCCGTCCAGCATGAGACATCAGATGGCGTCACTCACGGGACAGTCGGGGAATAGAATGTCGATACCCGGAACAACTTACTATTTTTTTTTTTGACACGCATAAAAAACTTTATTTTATTTTTATAGATTATATTACACAATTATGGTACTCTTATTTATTTTTCTCTCAAAATACTTCCTTATTTTTGTCGATCGATTCCCATCGATACATTTGACCCACTGTAAGACTTTGTTAGCGCCGAGTAACAGCCCAGGGCCGAGAATCCTTTCCCGTCCTGTCTGGAGAAAGTGGCCCGAATCTGAGAGCTGCGTCTATTGTCGGAAACACTATTCTTGGTGTAGAGACCAAAGTTGACAAAAAAAAAAAAACTTTGCTCCCCCTTTCCTTTTTTTTTTTTTGTATTGTACTTGTGGAAAGGAAGCTACATTCCGGAAACGTGTAAAACGAAAATTCTTTCTTTTAAAATATTAGTTTTTAAATTACTTAAGTACATAAAATAGACCCTCGCTTAAATTTCGGAATCACCCAGTTGGCACGGCTGCAATCGCCGGTTCTGCTGTTCTGCTTTACTCTCGCAGCTGAAAGGCTGCTGGGACAACAACTCAATCTTCCCGTCCTAGAGATTAAATTAGGCGGCAGACAGTTCATGTTTTTAGCCTGTCTAAAAGCAATGCGTAAAAAGCGCCTACACCGCGAACTCACAAAACCTCGTCGCGCAGTGCGTCCGCGACAGAGTCCGCCTGAAGATAACATGGGGTCCTCGCTGCTTTCCAAACCCGGCTCCGCTTCAGCCTCCGAAGGACAGCGGACGTTACGGGCCATCTTAGCCAATCCAGGGCGGTGAACGCATCACGTGACTACGTTGTCGTTACTTTGCCGCTCACGTGACACATATGGAGTGACTCTGAGAGCTCGTAGCGTCCACTGCGGTCCACCGCAATGTGAAATGGAGCGCAGAGAGCAGGCGGCGCATGTTCTGCGCATGCGGCAACTGCTCGCAAAACACCCAAAAACCTGCTTCGGTTGCTGGAAGCCTACGAGTGTCGTCTTCTATTTCGCCTGACCCCCGTTTCCTCCGGAGTCCATGCCAGCCAGGAGAGCTTGCACACTTCTCGGGAAATGTCATCTCCAAACCGAAAACGGCAATCGGGAAACGTGCCCATGTAGCGGGAAGCGGGAACGCTGCGTTCCGTTTTCCGGTTCGGACATGATTTTTGTCGGAGCAAGACGAAGACATCGGGGAGCAAAAAGGTGCACGTGAAATCGAGTCAGTCGTCAGAAAGATGTCACTCGTGACATGTTAATGAGAATGTCTTTGTCCACCTGCTCCTTCGCCATTACCTCCTCCCCACTTCTCTCGTACCCGCGATTGGTTGGGAACAGTGGTTCTGACACGCACTCGTTCCAAGGCCCCTCTTGGGTGTTCTCCCGTCAAAAACCGGAACGAAGCAGAAGCGTCGGAAAAACTCTCCGCTAAAAGTGCACGCTTCCCGCTCTCTGCTTTTGGTTTGGAGAACCCTTTACATGCCTAATAGTCAAGGGTCACAAACAGACAACCCAGCTCGCCGACATAAGAGAGACCGTTTCTCAGACGGCCCGAGCGATCCTCACCAGAACAGCTTGGCTCTTGTTCACGAATAATATTTTGGATCAAAGTGGCGATGCAGGCGAGTTGATTCATGATACAACCGGAAACAGCGCAAAAATAGCAAAGACGAGGAAGGTGTAGACGGATCCGAGCGCTGGATGCTGAGGCCTTCGGCGTAAAAGAAAACAGAACATGTTTGCCCAATGAGGTTTATTTTATTTTACGTGTCCGCGATCGGTGCTCGTAGAATCTTAATTTAGCGGAAATACGCCGTAAGGGAGCGCGGAGCCCCGAACCCTGGTTGATTTCGCACATCAGCGGACTAAACCACACCGGTAACGGAGCGGTGGTGCTGAAACTAGGCCTCTCCAGGATTCGCATTTAGCCGCATGACGTAGTCGGCTGTCTGTGAGTACCCATAGAAGAAGAAAAAAAAGCATTCGGTTTTAAGCGCAGAGAACGCAATAAAATAAGCAAAAGTCCACCAAACCCTGTTGTCAATCGACCTATTGTATTTCACCGGGGAAAATAATATATATGAATTGTGAAACTTTACGAGACAAAACAGCGAAGGGCATTTGCCACGTTCAACCGAAGGATATTTTAGACAACCTTAGGTTTTTTTTACGTCCAATCAAAATCCCAGTTACACGGAGCCTACACGGCAAAAAGCTTCAACGTGTTTCGTAAAAAAAAAAAAAGATATAAAAAATGCGTCGATATTTTTTTACGCTTTTTTATACATTTGATTGTACTGTGTTAATTAAGATTTTAAAAGTTTGATCTAAAGGAGCTCTCGAGGGACCGAAGAAATAAACGAGGGGTTGACTGTATTGCGGGTATTATTATTATTTTCTGCCCTAATTAAAACACTGCTTTCCGACAGCTTAATAATTGATAGCAACAAAGTAGAAGTTGGGACTAACTGGTAGCTCATTGCGATTGAAGAAAACTGGTCGAAAAACCGCGAACAAGTGGGAGGAGACTGAAGGACAAGGCGCAGAACAAAGTGCTCCCGGTGGTCATGTGTTTTTTTTTTTTAATCGTTGTATTTATTAACTTTATGGTATATTTATTTTGCAGTTGATTGTTAATGTCGTCGTTATAATGAACGCGCTTAATTACTTTCCGCATAGCACCGACGGAAGCCGCCAATCAAAGGCCGTAATCGCACGGAGTTTTTTCCTTGACCTCCCAAGGTACTGTAAATCCTGGTGTGATATCGCATAAACTAAAAATAGAACAACTATTATGTGTTCGCATATTCATCGTTATTGAAGACAAATTCCTTCTTTTCTTACTTAATTTTGTTGCAAACAAAAAATTTCCAGGGAATAGTCTTAGCTATAATGCAACAAATAGTGTTTGCGGAGGCGTAGGCAATGGCGAATGGTGGACAATCGTGGGACTGAGCAAAGCGAAGAATTGAATGGTTATGTCCGCGCACGGTCGAAAAGGTAGGCTTTCAACTTACGATATAACCGAGCACCCCTTTTAAACAAAATCAATGTATGCTAAATTCTTTCAGCTGGTCTTACCTAAACTATTATAGCTTGTAGCTTAGAATAGCACGACAAACTCCTCCCACGAAGCCTTCCACTCTTTCTACTTTAGCAGAGTGAACGCTGGAAAGAGTGAAGAGGGAGAAAGCCCCCGCTCATGGAGAGCTGAGAGTTTTGGAGGGGCTGGTCCCGCTATAATTAAGCTGCAACAGACTATAACGCAAATAATTTCGCAGACAAAGCTCAAAACTTCATTTCGATAAACCGAAAAAGAATAGCATCTTATCATTGTTATATAAACTTTCCGAGATACCTTGTTGCACTGTTAGCGTGCTTGAATGCATAAGATAAAAAAAAAATGGAGCGCAAGGACGCGAAAACGAGGAACGCACGCGTTATTCACACCACCCCTGTACGCTAGTCGGAGTAATAAAAGAACATGAAAACAACATCCTTGCCGCCAGCACCAAAGAAAAAAAAATAACGAAAGCGCAATGAACAAGGAAGCGACGTAACGCGGAAAACACTCTTTCCGGCTGCGTATAAACGACGAGCGTCACCACCAACGATGGGCAAGTAATAAACAAAAGTGTTCTCCCTGCAGTATACGTACCCATGTAGTGTGAGTAACACGTCGGACAGACAGCTGAGGTTGAACGGCGCACCAGACCGCGTGGCGGTTCCACAACACTTGGCGGAAGGTCACGCACGACGGCGGCGGAGAGCCACCGCTATCCCTCGGGCGACCGGAGGGAGGACATGGCGAGGTCTGACGACCGAGCGGGAAGTCGTCCAACGACTCTTCAACTTCCAAGCACCGGCCACCCAACACACACACACACACACGGGCTCTGCGATTCCGTGCCGTGGCCAAGTGCGACTCTTGAAGATCCAGCAGCGGAGCTCCTTCTTCTTTCCTCTCTCGCTCTCTCTTCCTCGCACTCTCTCCCAGTTGTTCGTAGACCCGTTTTTCGGAGGAGCCTCCTGCCGTGGAAGCTAACCTGAAAGACCCTCCTCATACCTTGCCAGCTTGGAACGGCGCTACTTTTTGCTTTATTTATCTCGAAAAGAAAATGAAAATATGTCCGGTTCGAAGAAACAGCTTGCTCCGCAGAAACCACCATTTCTCCGAGAAAGTCAAGTAAACTTTCGGCCGCTCTGTGAACGCCAGCTTGGTTAGCTCTTAGGACGATGGCGAGCTGAGGCATGTCTCGAATACTGAGAGAGAACCAAATGTTTATCCAAGAGAGACATGTGCTATCTGCGCGTATTTCTTCCTTTATTTTATCTTTTTTTTTTTCGGCAGATTGTCCGTTTAAACTTTATTTTGTGTTACGGTCTTTGGCTCAGTGGGCTATTAAACGACGGAGAAGTCCACGAAGTCTGTGATGTCAGCAGCTGACGGACTAAAATGTCAACGTTACTAGTTAAATTTGACGGTTTCCACTCATGGCGCCAAAGCAGACGAATTCATCACTTTCTTCACTCGACACCAAAATGTTTAACGAGAAAATATCGTTAAAAACAAACTGACCCGCCGCCAAACCGGAACTGCTTTTACCGGTCATTCCCTCCAGGCTCCGTCCCTCTGGCGGGCAGCTGACGTCATTGCCCCGCACCGCAAAAGCCTAACGTTGATCGACACGTGACGCGCTCCGACGAGAAATTCCCATGCTTTCACTTTCGAGTGAACTGTAAATAGCGAGTTTGAGAATAGCTTACGCGAAAGCTTTGCGTTCGCTAAGAAATAGTGTCGTCGCCAGGCGCCAATCCAAAACGCGGTTTGGGCTCGGCGCATGCCCAGACCAGAGGCGGCGACGCCTTTGCGATACGCAAAGCTTTTGGGTAAGCGGGTAAGCTACTCTAAAACCGCGTTTCCTCCTCCGCTAAGCCCTCCGCAACGAAGAAGTCTCGCTACTGCCCATGCGCGCCGATGGCCTTGACTCAGGCACGTAGCCAGGATATTGTTTCGGTGGGGGGGGGGGGGGGGGGGCGCCCATGACAAAATTTTGTATGAGGGGGAGGGGGGAGAGGAGGCCCCAGCAAAATAGAAGATTTCGGGGGGGGGGGGGGGGGGGGGCCGGGCCCCATGGGCCTCCCCCCCCCCATGGATACGTGCCTGCCTTGACTGTAGAGTTGCGGGTATCGTAGCGGGTTGCGGAGAGCTTTGCGGAACGGCGAAAACCATCTACGAAAACTCCCCTAATACTTCTTTCGACCGAGCAAGGACTGGGAGATAAAAAGCGCGATGTCAGGGTTTCGTTAAACCTTAAACATTCGCTACTTGACAGGGCTCAGTTTCGCGCGACAGGCGGGAGCCGAAGGAACCCGTCGGCGCGATACGCGCTTGCACTTCCTTATCGCACTCGAGCGGCGAAAGGGCTGGAAAAGCGAGAGACGGCCGGCGTCAGGGCTGCGACGTATACGGTAATTTTAGACCCGGCACCCCGCGCACATGGCCACGGCGGCCGCCGAGGCAGACGCCGTCAAGCAGACGACTGCTTTGCAGAGAAAGCGCCAACTCGACACGTCTTTCGACCTAGGGGTCAAGGTTTGTGGTAAACATTGTGCACAGTGAAGTCTCGTGCCACGGTATGTTTTAGGCTCGCTGTCACCTAAGGAACAAAAAGTTTTACGCGTGCGTAGTCCACACGCTGCGGGAAAGCAATTCTCACAAGATTTTGTTGTAAGAAAAATTCACGGTGCTTTTTTTTCTTTTTTGCTGTCAAACATACGTATAGTTTGATCAAAGAAAGAACTGATCTGAAATGCAAGTCCCCTAGTCGACCTAGGTTGCCATAGCAACCACCTCGTTGTAAGCGGGTCGTAACCCAGCAGGTCGGACTCAAACTCTGAACCAGCAAGTGGAGATGTCCTCGAGCGCCGTTCACCGTATATATGGCGTAGGGCGCAAGTTGATTCGGTTGAACCCCAGTGCAGCGTGAGCGTTCGGCTGAGACTCGCGTTCATGTTGGAGGTGTCGAATCGGTCAACATTTCTTTAGAAGAGCTAAAACACAACACGTGAACAAAAGAGCCTCCCAAAAGTCGCCACTTTGATGTATTAGCGTGGCAAAGGCAGTGGTACACAGAATGTCTGTCCGTCTCTTTCTCGTCCCAGTCTCTGGATTCTAGTCAATAATGTTAAGTCATCACCGGCTGGCTTGCGCGCCAACCTTCTGATGTGTTAGTGTGGCGAAACTGTATGTGGAGACTGGATGGCGCGGAGCGGCCGTGTCGTGCAAGAGGCGCCTTTCCGTCAGGGTGTCGAACCGGAACCGAACCGAACCGAAAACCGGAACAGAACCGTTATTTTTAGCCGAACCGGAACTGAACCGAACCGAAATCTTCGCCGCCATCTTGGAACTGAACCGGAACCGAACCGAAAAAAATATAACGGTAACCGGTTCAAAACGGTTCAGGGTAATTTCTTTTTTCTTTTTTGTTAGTGTCACAAAATGAACATATGGGAATAAAAAATTGGCGGCTGTATTTCTATCTATTGATCAAATCGTCATATACAGAATTTCAATGTATGGTAAATTGTGGGTTTTCGTGGTGCTTTTGTATTGGCACTATGATTAACCATGTGTCATGTTGTCACGTGACGTCATGGTGTCAATACATGTTGTCAAGTAATGTCACGTGACGCCGTGACGTCACCTGACTCACTGCGTCAACTCGATTTAATTTGAGGAAGTCACTAGATGTATTAACCTTGTTGACAGCGTGACGTAACATGACATCACGATTTTGTACCGAGAGTCACGTGACACCGTGACGTAAGCGATTTTCAAAACCCCGAGTCGAGTGCTCGGGTTCATGACAATCAGCATCGCCAAACATTCGGGTAACGGCTCATGTCAATTAAATATGATAATAGCCCAACTCTAACAATATCTGAATTTCAGCCCAAGAATTTGCTTTCCAAACCCTAGCGCAGTGGTTCTCAAATGGGGGTCCGCGAAGGCATTCTAGGGGTCCGCGAAGCTCTGCCTCATCAGTCAAGCCCGGCAATAAAAGTTTTATTTTTTTTCAAATTGAGAAGAAAAGTTCCGATTTTCGGGCGAGTTTTCTCGTGTGTATGTCAATGAGAGATGTCTACTTCACACAGCCCCTAGTTATATCCATTTATTAAATCATTATCATATTTAACCTATGCCTTTACCTCCCCTGACCACGAACAAGGTCCTCCATCATCTCCGCCAACCTACAAGGGGTCCGCGAAACATCAGCGGTTGAGAACCACTGCCCTAGGGCATGACTATGATGAACACTGACGGTATATAATTAGCGTCAGATCACGTGGCCGCTTGTTCTAATTGCGAGTTGAGGAGAAGATCGACAACTGTCTCTTTCCTTTATTTTTTCTTCATCGCGCGGAAGGGAAAACTAATGAATGATTTCGCAAGCTATCAACGTCAGGGGTTATTTTTTAACAGTATTTATGGAAAGTACAAAAAAAAATGTTGCAAGACCAATTTTACATTATTGAGGCACCCAAACATTTTTTTCGTTGTTGCTGAACTGTATCCGAAAGATGTCCCCGAGAACAGAAATATTGAAATGACTGAATGCGACTTATTAACATGACGTTACATAGAACTACATGTGTGTACGGAAGGAATACCTAAAAAAAAAAGATTTTAGTGACCTCAGAGGGACAGCCGAACGTTGGCAATCGATATAAGTCTCACACGAGCGTCGTTCTCACGTTATTGCCCAAGTTTCGACGCCCTCTGCATTTTGCTCAAAGGAGCCATAAAAAGATTTCTATACATCACTAAATACTACTCCGGGTCACTCCCTAACGTTAATAACTCATTGGACTCGATTTGCTTTTTTTTCTAGGCAATGGCAGTCACCCAAAAAATTAGAGAAATATCCCTCAACTCTGTCTTATGCCGCCAATGTTAATCATACCCCCGCGCTGGGGTTGGAAAGGAAGAAAACGCGTGCTGAGCTCCAGGCATTGTTAGAGTTCGGCTATTACCATCACCGCAGTGGTTGGACACGAGCCACTACCCAAGTGTCCGCCGAGGCATTGATTGTTACAAGCCGATGTACAGTGCTCACGCAGTTCTCCTGTCCAATCCATGAGCCGCGCTCGACTGTCATCAGGCGGGTGGTTTTGATTCCAGAATTACGACATAAATCTTTGCGAAGGCAAGACTAAAAGAATAGTCTCATTTTATCCTCGCAACTTCACCGCGAAAAATAAGCTTCTGAATTATAGGCGGCCTGTGCGAGTCTACTTGGGCCAGACTAGGACCAGTACACCTCTGCAAAGCCATGAACATTCCAACCCGATATCGTTTTATGACCCCTTTAAACTTCACGGGATGAAAAATAAAAGCAATGAAGGGTTGCTGTTAATAAGTGACAAATAAAATTGTCGAAATAGCACACACAAACGGAGGAGGCAATTCCTCAGGAATGCTTTCAGCCTTTCCACTTTGGTGAAGAAGGAAGACCAGCGAAGCTGTACTGTGGTGGGAATGAAGTAATGGCCGGCCGCAAGTCGGCAAGCCAGAGTGGAAAGGCTGGAGAGGTTGCCGCCATCTATTCGCGACAACGGCAACCAGACAACCGGCAAGCCGGTTGTCTGGTTGCCATCGTCACTTATAGATGGCGGTAGCTGATCAGAGTTTAGTGTTATCATTTGTTTGCTGACGGACACGATACTGGGGAAACTAGCCCTTAACAGCTCCGCTGTAAAAAGAAGTGTGTGTGTGCGTGCGTGTGTGTGTGTGTGGGGGGGGGGGGTTAGTTTTAAAAACCTACTGTGTTGTAAAGGTTCCTCTTCCCCGCATCTTTGGCGCAGACCAAAAAGCGTGGCCCCGGAAACTACCTTGTTTGCAAAAACGCTCTTGCAAAAAGCACGTCTTTGTCGTGCCACTCGCGCTGTTCATCACAACGATGCACTAAGAATAATAATACGTGCCTTTCAAATACTTGGCTTTCACTGACCTTGAACCTCCTGCAGCGTGCATTTTGTACCATCGAATGCGATTTTCTCAGCAAGAAGAAATCACAATGACCACCAGCCTATAGTGTGATGACGTCGCGTGCATACCATGTTAAACAGTTCAGCTTTCTGGTGAAATGTGATGCTCGCAACACTAGCAATAGATGTCCTAATTGTAAAGTTCTGCAGTATTCATAGCAGTCTCACGATGATATATGGCAGCCTAGAGAAATGTTAGAGCGCATGACTATTCAAGCATAGTGTTGTAAAGTGAGGGCACAAAACAAGTACAGGTAAAACCAAATATAACATTAGCCTCCCAAGGCAGTATTTCGCGAAGTTTCGAGCTCATGCAAGCTGATGAAGTGTGATTTATGTTAAGATTTTAAGAATCTTTGTCTGTCCTTCGCGCTATTTATGTAAAATTATGAATTTCATTGCGTGCATCTTTACACATATTTTTTTTGCAGTAAGGCGTTCTGTAAGGGATTATTTAGAAAAATAACATCAATTATCTCTCTCTTTTTTTACATTTCGTGTATTAGACTTCCAATCTATCATGTGAGCACAGAGTCCTTTTTGGCGTACCCTGCAACACGATGTTTCACACTGCCAATCAGCAAACAAAAAAACACTTTTACGCAGACTCCACAGCTCGCGTAGTTTCGAGTATCGTCCTTCCGCGTCGGTCTCTAGCGGTTATGTGAACTTTATAAAGTAAAATTTATTGATCATTATAAAAATAAATTTAATTACTAACTGAGCATTTGACAACATATATAAAGGGCCGACCACCCTAAAGCAATTCCCCCCAAATTATCTGAAAGGTGTTCGGCCAAATTTTTCCGGCGTTTTTATCCTCGACAGGCACGTTGTAAGTGATATGGGACAGCCTTACAGAAATTTCTGATCTTGAAGCTAGTTTAAATAACTATGTATTCCTCACACATATAACTTCTCAAACATATAGAAGTCTGTTATTGCCTCTTTTATGTGGTGATCATTACTTTTATGTGTCTGTGGGCTGGACAAAAACAAAGTAAACAGGGGCGCGCGGCGGAACTATGACGATTACGAACGCAAACCGTCAGAAAGTGTCCAATTAAGTAGCTGCCATGTCGAGCAGAATGTGAAATACTACTTCGTTTTACTTAACAAAAAAAATTATGGAGGACGCTTAAGCTTCGCCTTTAAAAGTGGAACGCGATAGCGTTAACGGGCCTCGTTTGCATCGCATTCTCATTTGCCGCGCAAGCGTGCCTCGCGTGGCCTAGTCAAAAGCGCCTGACTCGCAACCGAAGGGTCGTGCGTTCGAATCCCGCCTAAAATTTTTAATTTTTTTTCTTTAAGGCAAAGGAATTATTTTAAAAAGTGAAATCATTTCAGACATACGCCGACCTTAATTCGCATTACATGTCATGTTTTAATCACTCTCATTCCACGCGTGATGTCACGTTTCACGTGAGCATTGTGGGTTGTTTGAAATTCTTGCGCGAGGGCATGTAGCTCTGACGTCATGACCCTATCGACCAATCAGGATTTTCCAGTCACGCCACCGACATCGGCTTTTCTGCGACATGAGCTCCTTAACGCTATCGCGTTAAAATCATCAATTAGCAAGGGTGATGCTCATTTGCAAATTAAATTGACCGGCATCTTGTCAAGAACAAACCTCAACAGCCAGGCTATGCCAGCTTATCCTGTATAAGAAAATGTTCACTTGGGCAAGCGCTATTTTCGGCCAGATTCGATCTGAGTGCGAAGTTGCGTATAGTTTAGAGTGAACAATTGCGATTACTCCTTGCTGCATGATTAGTCGCATGCATGCGGTGCTGAGTGTAAGCAATGTTTGGTTAGAACAACAAACATTTTGATTGCCGCTCGGTGTTTCTATAAAAAAAAAGACTGAAAGAAATTATCCTAAAACTTTTGTGACATTTTGAAAATTTCATTGCTTTTAGCTCAGTTGTGTCGTCATCATATACATATATATTGCGAAGCGTATTTCGTAAACCATATTTCATGATATATATGGCCACGAGGTGCTCATTCATACTTTTATGTGATGCAGTTAATTCCTTAATTCAAGGACACAATCACGATTTCACTTTTAATACTGCGACACAAAGTTGTACCAATCACGGGTATTTTAGGCGACCTACCACACTTCGCGACAACATTTTATACCGTGTAAATAGATCAGCTTGAACTTTAAAATTTTACTTAAACACGAAGAAAGGACAAGAAAATACAGTATAGTTCTAAATTTCAAGCTGATCTATTTACAGGTATGTACCAACAAGCTCAACTCTTTACTCTTCTACTTAAACATTTTGATTCAGGTAAAATATATGTTACTGGTAAACAAAGGGATGTTGAGTCGTATGAACACGACGTCATGTACGTTAATGTAGATTTTCTTCTACACTTGCGTCGAAATTAAATAACTGAATTTCATATTTTTGGTACCTAAAAACAAAAGTAAATTGCACGGTTGATCGAAGAAACTATATAGTTAATCGTTTCACGGCGTAAATAGTGTACATTGCCAGAACAACG
>JAZHYW010069901.1:0-13133 GCA_037355805.1 Ixodes ricinus
GGGTGGGGGTTCCGGGTTGGTAACTCGCTTGCACATGCCTCCCAATTTAAATTTACATGTGAAACAACCCTGGTACCGAATCGATGTGCAAGTGCGCGCAGTCGGTGTGCCGTGCGCTGAGGTAAGGAATGCACGCAGGGCGGGCAGACCGGGTCCCGGAGGGGGCCTTGGGCGGCTCCTTGACCGCAGATGAGCTTCTGCTGATGTTATCTAGGAGGTCCACCGGGTAACCCGCCTTCCGGAGCCGGGGCTGCCTGCAGCGACAGGCCTCTCTGATCTTGTGATCGCAGGACTTTTTGCAAGAGGAGGAAAGGAGAGACTGAACAATTCCGGACTTAACGGTTTTTGAATGTGGCTTTGTGGCTTTATTGAGGTATGGCCTGTAGCTGCAGACGAAACTTCAACCAACATTTCATGCAGGCACGTAGCCAGGATTTTGTTTCGGGGGGGGGGGGGTGCGCCCATGACAAAGGCTGTATGAGGGGGAGGGGGAGAGGAGGCCCAGGAAAATGGAAGATTTCGGAGGGGGGGGCGGGGCCCCATGGGCCTCCTTCCTGGATACGTGCCTGCAGGCATGGTTGACAGGGTAGGCAACGCATGAACACAGCTGGTATATGAAAATAAAGAAATATGATCACGATTGCAGGAGCAATCGTGCTCCTGCAATCGTGAATGAATTGACAGGTTATGTATACTATTTTTTTGTACCTCTGTTTTTAAACAAGATCGCCGAAGCAGAAAAGCTGCATGCTGCTCGAGCAACATGCTAAATACAGTCTGGGCCATGGGGAGAGAATCACAAGTAAGGCAGCCCAAGTGCAGGGGCAAAGTAAGAAAACAAGGAACAATTATGATACAGATTGCTCGCATTTGACCTTTGCTGGATTCGGATAGTATTTCAATGAACTACACGGGTGGTATCTGTGGACTTGTTTATATCAACCCTCAAGTAATGTATAACAAACGTAAGCGAAGGTGCCTAGCTCGTTATTAGTCCCTTAAGCCCTAAAATTGAGATTTTATTTAAATCGAATTGTCCTGAAGCTAAAATACCAGAGGTTTTTCTCACGCAGACTGTCACCCTTCACAGGTTCCACATTTTCTAGCTACTAGTGCTGCATCTACCACTGGACAGATGTTCGAATGCTTGCTTTACGCCTGTTTTCTTCTGTTGTCAGAGGGTCCAGCTGTAGGGAGTTTGGAGGCTGAGGAAGCTTGTGGGGACCTCGCAGCAGTGTCTATTTTAATTAGAAATAAATGAACATTAATACTAAACGGTGTATTTTCCGAATACCCAAGACTGGAATAAAGGATGTCAGGAAAAAGTATAAACATTCCAAATTACGGTACTATTACTGTGCATATTTTGGGCAGTTCAATACATATCATACAGGCAACTGGGGGCGATTCGGCCATTTTTGCTGCTACCATACAACTAATTTCCAGTAATTGTGCATGTTCTAAGAAATATGCCTGCATAGGTCTATAAACTATATAATCGAATTCACGAAAGAAACTACATTTATGTAAAACAACCCTGTTCTACAAGCACCTCGAAGATCATCAGGCGCAGCGCCTTTAAGACATCTGCGAACCAGCGCATGACGAGTGGCAGCGCAGGAGTCGGGGGTCGCAGACTAATTTGCCAACCACGCAAAGGCCCATGATACAAATGCCACTTCAAATGCCTTGAAAGCGGGATGTAATATCGTCCTAAATCATGAACATGCAAGGAACAGAATTCCATCGTCTGAAACACTTAACTGACCCCTCGCAAGATTGCCTTGTGTCGTGTGGACGGACGGGGAGGTTCATCGGCGGAATCGCCTCCGCCGATAGCTTTCAGGATTTGTAACCTGATTTCAAAGGTAAAAGGAACAAGCAGGCTTATAGCATGTACGGAAGCACGTCAATATGGGCCTAACTCAACGTCTTGTTCACCGGGTAAACGAGGTCCAGTTCCTCGAAGTGCTTGCGGCACACAACGCCAAACCTGGAAACCGGTGCTGGGAAGCGAGCCAATGCGAGATCGCGGACCGCAGTCCTCCGCCTGACGTCACGGTGCACCTCACCCAATCAGGGCGCGGCGACCGCTAGCGACGCTTCTGTTCGCTCTCGGGGCTAAGTGAGCCCAAACATGGCGTATATGCAGCCCAAGACACGGAAGGGAAAGCCGAGCGGCGAGACACCGAGAAGTGTCTTGTCTAGTGTGGAATTGCGCCCAGCCTCTCGCTTAGAATGCTGTACAGGCCTACTTTTAATGCAAAAGCATCTTTTAGCAAAGAGCCTGTACTTGAAACATAGTTGAAATATATTGAATATGAATATTAATTTTGTATTCATTGTGTATTATTTTGGCCACATTCGAAATGCGCGCGACAGGTAATCAGAAAAGATTTTAGATATACCAAAAGTATAATTCCTTCCCCCTCATGATGCCATTTGTGTATTAAAAACCGGCTACACAATCTTTTTATTTTTTATTTGATTTTGTTAGCAAGGGTGAACCTTTGGAATTTGTAGCTACGACTAGCATACATCCCACAACTACACGTTAGAAACGCACATAAACACTAACACCATGACGCACTGAACACCTGAATCACAGGCCCGTTGACTGCTCCAGAGCAGTGGCGTCGGGGGGGGCCGAACCGCCCCGGGTGCAGCTCTCAGGGGGGTGTCGCGGCGGGCCCCGGGAGCGGGGGGGGGGGGGGGGGAGGGTCGCCGCAGGCTACCGCTCCGGGTAGCCGCAGGCAGGCCCCGATGGGATGCCTGCCTGATACGCCCCGACCCCCGCCCGATGGGACGCTCTACCTGATCAGGCCCTGCAGGGCCCGGTCCGGTGAGAGGCCAAGGCGTGCCTCATCTCTTAAATTCCAAGCTTCCCTGAGAAGGTGTTGGTGCATTTGATTTGTTTCGCCTAATTTAGATGAAAGGCGTTGCCGAGAGGTTATGTGTCAGGATAAATATGTGAATGTCAACATAGAGATTTTATATAGCATTCGTTCAAAAGATGAGGAGAAAATTTGATACATTATAGACCATAAAAAGGTCACAGATTCTACACAATCGAGCTTGAACTGAAGTTACGACAGCTTAAGTGTGTTTAGTATTTACGTGTTTTTATGTAGAAACAAGCTTTTCCAAGGAGTCTTGCTTCAGGCAGGTTCGTCGTTCTTTTTTTAATATCCTCCTACCGTAATTTGCAATACGGAGTATTTTTTTTAATCTAAACGTTTAATGCGGTAGAACTTTCTTCTCAACCTTTTAGAAATTGCCGGAGCCCGGCCCGGGCCCGGAACAATCTGTGTTACCCAGCCCGGGCTTTCGGGTTGCCCGGTCCCGTGCAGAGCTCTACTCTGGCTTCCATTGCGTTCCGTGCGTGGCTCACCGTTTGGCTTCCCTCTCCCGTTGTCTGGGGTTGCATACAACGTTGTTTGGGACCAATTGGTCCGCTCATGCTATACACTGCGAACACGATTGTAATGACACGGCAATATCTCGCTCCTTAAAAAAAAACTTCGTTTTTACAGGCCAAGGTGGGTAGGCGGCTAACTTGTCCGTGTTGATATTCCGAGAAGAGTAGGCCGCCCCCTTGTTCTGGTCACGTGTGCCATTAAGCGGCGTGGCAGGCGAGTTTAGAGTGCCTGCCTCCGGTGTTGCAGGATCGTTCTGACGAATCCTGTGTGGAGAGTCGTCACTGGAAATCGGAAACGGTGAACCGTTTCGTTGACTCATGCTGCGAGAAGGACTAAACTTTCTAGATGTTGTTTCGCACAAAAAGCTATCGTCTTGATTCGTAGATGTTTCCTATTTCTCCTTGGGTACATATATCATAGCTGTTCAATGTGTCCGCTTCATGGTATTTCCGTCGTTCGTGCGAATCTCATTAGTTCGGTTCCCTAAAGCTCGGACGACGGCGTCTTTAGTCCATTTCTTGTCGTTCCTGTTATCTTTTGCCAAAAGTTGGTTGTTCTTATGTGGGTGTCGTTCTTCAGAGTTGCGCGGAGGCGTGTTGCTTCAGCTGTTTTAATCGCACTACATTGGTTATTGATGGTCTAAGAAGGTCGAACCTTGTGCAGAATTCTTCTCCTTTCATTGCTTTTGCAGGTTTGTTGAGCCAGTTGTCATGCGCGGGGTGGTCCGGTATGCTACCAGAAGTTATAGAATGTCTATTTCATGGCCAGCTCCGACTTCAGGCTTGCGTTGACGAGACATTTTGAATGTTCCCATGAAGTTTTCTGTCGCACCGTTAGTTGCGGAGCGGCTGAGGACAGGCAGAACGCAGCTCCCAGGCGTTCGGAGAAATACCGTAGAGGCAGGCAGCGTCGTGCATATGTAACTATTTCTACAAAATGGCCGCCGCAAAACGTTGCACTTTATCGCCTCTCCATCGTCTGAGGCTGAGGTTAATGCATTACGGGAGCAACGGTCGTTGTCTCGGCGGTTTCGGATGCGTCGGAGTCACCGTTGTTCTGCCAGTTCTGCTAGTTGTGCGGTGACGGCGGTGACGGCAGTGACGGGTGGGCTGAGTCTCTAGTGTCGGTCCGCTAGTCGCAGACGAAGTGTGAATGATGCCAGGAACGTACTGCTCTGCATGATGGTGCGGCAATTCTAATAAGACGCCAAATGTTTCTCTGATTCTTGTCCCAACAAATCACAGGAATGGTTTAGGTTCGTAGCCGGGTTCTTTGAGTTCGCTACTGCGGAATCTGATGAACGTAAGTTATTAGTATATGTTATTATTATTCATTTAGGTTACGAGAGTGGGCATAGTATGCCAATTTGCTAAAAGATCACAAGAGAACGAAAGAGGACTATCTCTGTTCAGCTAATTTTTCGACGGACACATTTATAAACAAGAAGCGCATTGAAAACAACGCCGTGCCTCAACTTTACCTTTGACAGTTCTGACATTTGGCTGAATAGGACTGGAGCTTGAGATAAGACGGATTTCAGTTTTTCTTCTTTCCCTTTTTTTTTTTGTTTATCAGGCATGGTTGAGAAGAATGGTTCTTTGTTTTTAACGGCAAGAAAGTAAATATAGCTCCCCTTTGGCCAGCGGAAAGTTCGTCCTTGTATGTTCCTTTTAGTTAAGTGCGGCGTTTTAATATTTACAAACAAATGCACCGCCTAATTAACCCCCTTCACGTTTTTTCCAGATTTATTTGCAAGGGTCTGGATTAATACGGGCTACATGGCTAGTTTTGTTTTCTGTCTTGCTGTGTCGTTTGGTATGTAAAATATTTATGCTATATAAATCAGGGTAATAATTTGTATGTTTCTGTTCATTTCTGTACCTTGTGGTATGTAATAATTCAGTGCAATCATTTCCATGTTCACAGAAACAAATTAATGAAAATCACGTGAAAAAAACCTGCTTTCGTGTCTTTATGCATGATAAGAATATATTGAAAGAAGAAAAAAGTGGGAGAAAGGGAAGCGGACGGGCGCAAGCCACCATGGCCGCCCGTTCGCCGAAGAAGCCTGGCCAGGTGGCGCAAGCCAACGCCCTATTCAAAGAGGCCAGCCGTATTAATCTTACCACCGACTGTTTGCATTCATGCAAACAATGGGTGGCTAGATTAATACGGCTGCCGCCAGGGGCAGGCGTGGTGCGTGCATTAAGTACCCCTCAAAAACCCTTTCCCTTTCCGTCCAACTTTTACCGTGGCGCGCCCTCTCTGCTTTACTCTCCTCTCTTCCTCCTACACTCTCTCCCTTGCTCCTCGATCGCATTTCAATAGCCAAGGCTACGGCTGCGTGAACCTGGCTGGGAGGTGAAAATGACTGCTCACTCCGTTTCTTGTCATGAAATCCTGGAATTTTCTTGATCGGAATGGCGGGCCATTGTCTGTCACAATCCTTTCTGCAGTACATATCTTGCAAAGAGAGCTATAAACAATCTTAAGGTGGTTGCCGAAGTCGTCGAGGTCATGAGCACTACCAAGGGCCATTTTGAGTATGCATCAATAATGAGCAAGAAATTCCTTCCTCGAGAGGTCCTGCGAAGTCTGCTTGCAGGCGTTGCCATTTCTTTTTTAGGTATTCCCACGGATGTACAGAACTTCGTGTGCCTCGTTGCTCACTTCTTGGCACTGGTCGACAACTCCGGATCATTGTTTCGATGCCATGATCCAGAAGCGTCCCCCAGAGGTGCCAGTTCATTCATTTTTGGTAATCCCCGCATGACCTTGATGCAACTCGTTCAAAACATATTTTGGTACCTCGAGGGTACGACGACGCGCGAGTTCTCGACATAAAGCAGTCGCTCTCCACAGTGAGCTCCGTACTGCGACAGAAGTAAGGCTTGAGGTCATCCGAAATTCTTTTTCCCGGCCATCCTTCTATGGTAAGCCTTAAGACCTTAAACAACACGGTGTCCTTTCGCGTCTTTCTACTAATCTGCTTATGTGTCAGTGCGAGTACTTGAAACGTTTCTTGTTTGCAACATTGAATTTCGTCTATTCTTGTAGTTTCTTATTCTGTAGCGCCCTTGTCAGTCGTTGGGAGCCTTATCAAACTTTTCTGCGATACGCTCTTGTTGGTTGACACATACTTTACGCCGAAGTCAAACGCTCACAATATGATTGCCCATCTCTGCATTCTTGCGGCAACCATGCCTGGGGTTCCCTTATAAGGATTGAAAACCAATACCACGGGTTTGTATTCAGTTCACAGCATGAAGTGGCGTCCAAACAAATACTGGTGAATTTTCTTTACACTTTCAGCTTTGCTCAGCGCTTCTTTGTCTATCTGAGAGCAGTTTCACTTAATTTTGGAGAGCGTTCTTCACACAAAGGCAATCGGTCGCCATTACTTGTTGGAGTTCGTTTTGAAGTACTGCACCCATGTCATGGCTCGATGCGTCACAGTGCAGTTACAGAGGAAGTGCAGGGTCATAGTGCACTAGCACGCTCTGCTTGGTGAGTAGCTTCTTCGCTTGGTTGAAGGCTCTCCGGCATATTCTCGACCATTCCCACCTTTTACCTTTTTGCAGCAGTTCATATAGCGGATGAAGGATGTCGGTGTGTTGCTGATGAACTTTCCGTAGTGGCTCAGCGGTCCCAGCAATTCTCTGAGTTCTTTTTCGTCTTTTGGCGTCTTCGCTTGTAGGATCGCATCCATCTTCTTTGGATATTGGTGGATCCCTCCATTACTTGCCTACGGCGTATTCTTGGCCCTCGATGGAGTCCTGCTTGAAGTACCATTTTCTTTTTTCTAAGCGAAGACGAGTTTTCTTGAGTTTTTATAGTACAATATCCAGCCTGTGCAGGTCATGTTGATTGTTCTTGCCCGTTACCACAATGTCATCCTGAAATGCACCTGTGTACGGCAAGTTCCCAACGAGATCTTCGATAACGCGTTGGAAAACAGCTGATGCTTGCGGTTATTCCGAATGGCACACTGTTCACCGAGTAGAGCCCTTTGTGTTGTTGATCACAGTGAGATTTCTCGATTTTTCCGCTAAGGGGATCTAGAGGCAGACTTGTCTTCAATTCAGCTTGGTGAACTTCTACCCATGGGCAATCTTTACAAGGATATCTTCAGTCTTCGGGAGTGGTGCCCATCTGGCTTTGAGGATGGGTTGATAGTAACTTCTAACCCCCACATATCCGCACTTGTCTATTTGCCTTTGCTCTCGAGAGAACTCACGAGAGAGCATTTCTCCGCTCGACTCGATCGGCTCCTTAGAGCACAGGATTGCGATACCCGATTCAAGTGCCGCGTCGTCGGCGGAACATTGCGACTCCCTTGCATCAGTTCCGCGAAATATCCGGATTGCATAACATAGGTTAAGAACCTCGTGGCTCACCGCCGCAACCCGGATACTGCTCTATCGGCTGGTTGCCGCATTGCGTCGCAATTTCACCAGTTCACGCCACCGCGAGGTAATCCTACGCACAAAGGTAAAATAGAATACGGCGCAAGATCACCAGGGAGACTGCACAGAGAGACTTCATAAAAGAACGGCATTGGACTACAAAGACTGCTCCTTGTCCTCGGACCTATCTTAACTAAATAAAACGTCCGTGTTTTTACCAACCGTTCCAGACTACTTTTAACTTCGAGTCTGGAACAACCAAAGACGCTACACCTCCATCACTGGAACGACTGGAGTCATCCACCTACTCCCCATCAAAGGAGTGATTATGTGATTCTTCTCAGGACGATCCAGCTCGATCCTTTTCGATCTTTTGTTGAAAGGCGTATGGAACTGGCCTTGGCCTGAGAAACTTGCGCATCAGACGGCGACCGTTAGTCGCCCTTCCCCAATTTCCGATATGTATAACGGCCGTGATTCGGAACGCTCGGCGTAGTTGCCGTGAGCCCTAACCGTTCGTGAAGTATTGGAGAACGCCTGGCTTAGGGGGCTCCCTTCACTCTCGCCCGGGGAACCTTTTTCCGTCCCCCCGCTCATTCGGGAACCTAGTTGTTTTGGGTCAGGACACCCACGGGAGATGAAGGTCGACGCGCGTTCCACACTTCTGGAACGAGGGGACTCCTCCCGCGGATGCGAAAGAGATCGGACATGTTGTAAAGGCCTTCCTTTGCTCTCTCTGAACTGCGCTCTCGGCACGGTGTTTACAAAGTGAGAATTTCATTTGACCTTTTCTGTGCGGGGGTTTGGGACAAGGTGTGTTTGGTGTTCTAGTAAACACCGTTGTACCCAGTACTAATGTGGTACGTGCTTCTTTTTAGAGAAGTGATCAGTTGTACCGCTGACGTTCGGACCCGACCGTAGCGGTGTCATTGAGAGAAAGTGGCGGGGTGTGGGAGTTGACTTGGCGTCTCCCGATTAGAGAGCGGCGCTGAACCCTTCGGTTAATATTACCCATGGTCATCCCACAATGTTCATTCACGCAGAGTTTCATGGCATTGTCAGATCACTTAAAAGCCCTCAAAACGTGCCCTTCCTAGTATGGAAGGTCAACATTTATTCATCACTTAAATATAATGGCGCTTGACTTGCCCATTATACCGCATCTCCCACTTGAACCATTCCCTCTGGAACGATCCCAAGTAGCACAAAGCGGGTTTCAAAAGGGGGCCGACGGGGGTCTTTCGTGGACAGCCCACGCGCGTCCCACGTCGGTTCTGCCACTCGAGCACAAGTCGGACCGGCCCCACTTAGGCCGCCCACGGGACTTCCCTCGTGGGACCCACAGCGGGCCAACTTGGGTAGTCCACCTCTTCCCCCGTGGGACCTACAGGCGGCCCACTGGGGCGGCCCCCATACGAAAATGGTCTATGGACGTCTATGGAAAATCCTATGGTGAGCTATCACCTTTTATGGCCCTCTATGGTCAGCCATAAGAAACCATAAAACACGCTATAGCCACCTATAGAAAATTCTATGTCTTCAAAGCTATAGAATCTCGACCATTCCGATTTCTATAGCTGGCTATAGAATAATTTACGGCTATGCAGCTATAGACTCGCGACTATTCAATATTCTTTAGCGAGCTATAGAAATATGTATGTCCTTAATGCTATAGACTCGCGACTATTGAATGTGCTTTAGCCGGCTATAGAGTGGTGTATGTCCCTAAATCTGTAGACTCGCGACCATTGAATTTTCTTTAGCCAACTCTATAGTGCTTTATGTCACTAAAGCTATAGGCCTCCGACCTTTCAATGTGCTTTAGCCGGCTATAGAGTGGTGTATGTCCCTAAATCTATAGACTCGCGACCATTGAATTTTCTTTAGCCGACTCTATAGTGTTTTATGTCACCAAAGCTATAGGCCTCCGACCTTTCAATGCGCTTTAGCCGGCTATAGAGTGGTGTATGTCCCTAGATCTATAGACTCGCGACCATTGAATTTTCTTTAGCCGTCTCTATAGTGTTTTATGTCACCAAAGCTTTAGGCCTCCGACCTTTTAATGTGCTTTAGCCGACTATAAAGTGGTGTATGTCCCTAATTCTATAGAATCGCGACCATTGAATTTTCTTTAGCCGACTCAATAGTGTTCTATGTCCCCAAAGCTATAGCCTCCGACCTTTCAATGTGCTTTAGCCGGCTATAAAGGGATGTATGTCTCTCGAGCTATAGACTCGCGACCATCAAATTTTTTAGCCGGCTTAATGGTGTTTTATATTGCTCAGACTATAGGCCCGCGACCCTTTTCTTTCTTTTTTTTACTGCAGATGTAGGAAAGTGGAAGAGAGTCATTCATGCGCTCGCGATCGGGGCGAGAATTTTCTTTAGCCAGGTTAACGGGGCGTACGTCGCCGCGGCTATACGCCCGCGATCACAAAAGCGTCCTTAGCTGCCTATAGGACTATTGCAGTTTTGCCGGCTGCTTTCCCTGCGCATTGCCTTATTTCGGCGTTGACGTCATCTCAATCTTCCGTTTTTTAGCTCTAATTAGTTGTCTTTTCCAGTGTATTTTGTAAGTATATGTATTTCGTAGCGCGCCTTCTACTTTGTCCGTGTCCCTGCCATGTTTGTATTTCTTTCTGCCAGCTGTATTAAATATGTTTAATGTTTTTTGGGTATATTTCGTCGTTCTCAACGCGGCGTCAACGAACATAAAGCCGCTGCTTCCGCCACTACAGAGGTAAGCTCTACATTTGTCACGACGGTCTATCGCGCTATAAAGTCGTCTATTGGACTCGAATAAAGTCTCGAGAGGGCTGTTTCGAATGCCGGTGCACATGTCATCAGTGTAGGTGGAGCAACGACGTAGCAATCGCGACGCGAGAGCCGACTGCGCCTCGATCTGGCCGGCCGCGCTCGCTCTGTGGAAATGTAAGCTTGGGACTCTCGAGCAGCGTTAGCTTACTGAAGATGCAATACGCTACTTTGTCTTCGCGAATCCTTTGCCCTTCGAATGGCTGCGAAGCCGTTCTAGCGCCCGGTGTACCCTACGCAGCGTCCTCCAACAACCGTTCGCACAGCATCGGAACCTTCCGTCTGCGAGCGCCGGCGGTTCGTCGTCGCGGGAATCATGTTCGTGGGAGTTCATGTTCGCGGTGTTTCATGTTCACGGGGGTCCATAAAATGCTCCCATTCAAGCCGCGACGATAAATCGTCGGTGCTCGCAGGTTCCCAATAGGCTCCAGAAAGGTTGCGATGCTGCGCGGGCGGTCGCTGACAGGCGCTGCTGCCTAGGGTACGCCGAGCACTGGAACGTTTTCGCCGGCGTTCGCAGGGCAAAGATTCTCAACGACAAAGCAGCGTCCTGCATCATCAGAAAGCTAACGCTGCTCGAGAGTCCCATGCTCACATTTTATCAGAGCGAACGCGGACAGCCAGATCGAGGCACAGTCGTCTCTCGCTTCGTGATTGCTGCGTCGTTGCTCTGACTAAACAATTGACACAGTTCTCTCGAGACTTCATGAGCGTTAAATAGACGCGTCTCTAGCGCGATAGAGTGTCCTGACAACAAAAAAGCTCACCCCAGGCAGGGGCGTAAGCAGCGGTGCAATGTCCGTCGACGCACGTGTCGAGAACGGCGAAATATACACAGACACAAGTTAACTGCCGAAAAAAAATTAATATCGTTAGGCACGCGCAACCCTAGGTGCGTCCTATTATCTCTATGTCCTGCGAATTCCACAAATCAGCAAGCGCTGTGGCTAATTTTTCTTCTTTTTCTTTAAATTATGAGACATTAAAGTCTTTGGCACTTCTTGGAGCACACAGCCCCACCATGTGTCATCGTGGTGCGCAGAGATTGTAATTGATGAAAGTGCTATAGACTGAGCTCACGGATAAAAAACGTATTACGGCAAAAATTTCTTAAACCATGCAATCAGAAATGCCACAACGATGCAAAGATTCCCAAAATTGAAGTTCAAAAATGCGAACCTAAGAGTGTACACATATTCAAAATTGCTTGGTAAAAAAAAGTATATATATATATATATATATATATATATATGTATATATATATGTGTTGTGTGTGTGTGTGTGTGTGTGTGTGTGTGTATTTGTGGACATCCTGCGCAAAAAAAGTATTCGCCATTAATTCTTCATTTGAAATTATAATGTGGGTTACACGGCGTAAAATATGATATCTTCAAACCTGCCCCGTTTTGGGTCCCTTCTGGGAAGTGCAGCTTTGGAAGTCCAAAAGCTGGCCTTCATGGAGCTGTCCTGTTCACTCGGTAGTGACAGCAGAGTAGACGCTATGCGTGTTTGAGACCAATCGTGTCTCCGGTTAGGGTCACGTGCCAACAGTCTCGAAGCTGGTGATAACGCTGAACACGGCACCTGCCTTAAGCCCAAGGCCACACATAGCATCCACTGCACTATCAACATTGGGTTGAACTGTCAACAGGATATAAGTGACACATTATCTCTTTTTTTTTGTTCCCCTTCTCCAGGGATTATTTTCGTCATCGTCGTCGTCGACAATTATCTCGTTGTGTTCATTGTTGGTATGCCCCTGAAGATTAGTCTTTGTGATCGCACCCCCGTTCTGGCCTTGAAGGAGCTCTGCTTTTCAACCTCCTCTGTTTTCTCTCTCTCCCTAAGCTGAAAGCATTGTGGAAGGTGCGCACTCGGCGGACCAATAAACCGTAGACGTTTCATCGCTTGACTCCGCTCTCTGTGCGCATGAAACGGAAGGAGTGTGATCACGTGGTTTGACGGATGACGCATTAGCCGTTGCTACCCGGAATGCCTGCTTGCGGACCTAGTTTCGCGTGTCGTGCGGCCCGCGGGGCTGCTGTGGATTTCGCTTCTATGATAAATGGTATCTCGATCGAAAAGTTCTACCCGCATGTCGGCAACAAGCGATTTCTTCAAAGAAGCCCAAGACATTCTTGTGATGGTTCAGTACTCGGTTCGGCAAATGACAGCTTGTGCTACATCGTGGTGAATCTTCTCGGATCCCTTCCTTCTCGGTTTTGTGTTTGAGTGGTTGTCTGCAGTGCCCGTGTCGACATATTTCCCGGATTACATCTTTCAAGTCCGGTATTTTAAACGTAAGTGCGCTGCAACCTACTCGGCGACAATTGACCGTTCTGTAGTGTCTACCTCCTGGCAGTGCCTATCTTCTGACAGCTGGGAGAATAATTTCCCCGAAATTCGACCGTAGTCGCCTGCCATTAGCTGTCTGAAATGATGTGAAAATTGCAGTTAGAATACTGACTTTCTTATTCTCCCTGCGTTTTGTGAA
>JAZHYW010069902.1:0-25702 GCA_037355805.1 Ixodes ricinus
AGCATTTTCAAGGAGCAACTCGAAACATCGTGACCACAACACTCTTCCTAGGGTTACATAAAAAAAAAAAAGGTAACGTGGCGTCATGCGAGTTTGCGGCAGGCAAGAGTGGAGCAAGTTAGCACCAAGGTTTACCGACGAAACCCAGCGCCACGGCCACGCCCGCCAGCCCGGACGCGTGTTCTGGGCGCGCCACGGGGACACGCTGCCTCCCGTTGACATACGCGGCGTCCCAGTACACGGACGCTGCGCTGACAACTTGTCCGTGGTTCATCGGACAGTACCGAATGGTGTGCAGCATTGTCGCCGCCCCTGCTGCCACACACGGGGCAGGTGTAGTTTCGCAGCACGGGGCACGTGACAGGGCCGTCCAGGCCTTCGCGGACGCTGTGGGACATGTAGAAGTCGCGTTGCTGACCGCTGGACCGGCAGTACGCGCAGCCGTCGAAGCTGGGCGTGCGATTGCTGGAGAACCGGGGTTCGTGGCGGCTCTCCCACGGAATGGCCGGCCCCCTCCGATTTCTTTTCGGGCAAACCTGCAAAACGTAGTCTTTAGAGCTCTGTTCCAAATTCCACAGGAATAGGTCGGAGTTACTCTCGCAGGTCGCATGAAGTGATAACACAGGGATTGAGTCGCTGGACGCGAGTAGGTCTTAGAACGCAAAACCATTTCTTTGGAGTGAGATAGGGCTAATTTTAGTAACACTGCCTTGCTGAGATGTTAATGCGAGGCTTCCTGAGCACATGAGCGGACGACGAAGATACCAACGAGCGGGTCCCGCGTCCATTACGTCGTGTGTCCATTACGTGTTGTTCCTCCCCGCGCCTCGTCGTCGGTGTCTTGTTTTTGGGAGTGGGGACGGGAGCGGGGCACCCGGTGTATGCATCTTCGCCGAGACGAATCGGAATTCGAGTTCAGGAATCGAGGTAGTCGGGGTCTGTTTTGGGTTTCGCGACGACCACGAGGGGACACGTTCCCCTCACTTCAGAATGTGCGGCCGTTTGTAACCTCTGACAGGGACCGCTCGGGCGGGTGTACTTCCGACGCGCTTAGTATGTTTTGTGTTAGTGTTTCGTTTGGCGTCCCCTCACCAGATGTGGAGAGTCACTGACAAGAGTCACCTGGCGGTGCCTTCTACGGCAGTCGGGTTCGCTTATCGGGTGCTCTGACCTGCCCGTCCTTGACGGAGACCGTTGGTCTTGGCCTGCTGGCGTGATGTGTGTGTGTGTGTGTGTGTGTGTGTGTGTGTGTGTGTGTGTGTGTGTGTGTGTGTGTGTGTGTGTGTGTGTGTGTGTGTGTGTGTGTGTGTGTGTGTGTGTGTGTCTTAGTGATGGCCTGTAGCTGAGCCGGTTGGTTATCCATGCTTACTGATTACCAGCTGAACGTTAGGAAAAGCGACGAAGAGAGCCGCGAGAGGACGTTTTGGGATGGGTCATTGTGAATGCGGGAGAATGGAGGAGAACTTCCATAAGCGACCGAGAAGGGGGTCAGGGGATTTCTGGGTCCACGCAGAGCGCCATGGAACTTTCTACTGTATACCTGTTGACTTGTAAATATATTCAATCTTCCCATCATCAACTGTGGAGTCCCGTCTTGAAATCCCTCGTCACCACGATCTGACGGCCCGCTGACTCTGCCTTCGGGCATCATCACCGACGCAAACATCACGGGAAACAAAAGAATCATCCTCACTGTTATTTCGGTAACGGACGTGAATGTGGAGGATGTCATTTGATAAGCTCTCCTAAAGCTAACGGGAGTTGTATGTACGCACAAAAACAAAACATCTACGGTTTTATTTAGGGCGAATAACATTCAGAATGTTGACTCCCGTCGTATATTATGGTCAACTCCTGGAGTGTTTTGCAATCAGTCTGTGTGAGAACATTTTTACATCCACCTTTAAATATTACGTCGTCTCCTCCCTAATTGTTATACACTATGGCATGCTGAATTCTTACAAAGAAGTGTGGCACTATTTTTTTTATCACATGAAAAACTGTCAGGAATACAGCTATCGGACCATTTTACTAGCCTTTCGGCGCCTAAAATGAGGGAGCTACCTCGTTTATTTTGAATCGGGTAGATAAAACCTTTTCTCGTACCTAAGGACGAATCAGAAGTTATCATATATTATTTGGGGACTGAATCCGCAGAAGAGAAACTAGATACGTATTTATTTATTTATTCAAGTACCTTAAAGGCGCATTGCGGGGCATTACATAAGGGGGGACTGTCAAGTAAAAACACGAAGGATACATCAGGGTGTCTACCAAGTTGACATTTTCAAATTCCCTGAGTTTTCCAGGTTTTCCCTGAGTACTTTTGTGAAATTCCCTGAGTGACACAGAACTTTGTTTTAGGTCAAGATGGGCTGACACCATGTCGCCAGATGCTGTCACTCTCTAAAAAGCATGTTATAAAATAAAAAAAACGACATAATACAGTTTTAATGGTAACGAGTAACTTTTATTAGATTCAAAAAGAAAACAGAACGGAGTGGTTAGTAAAATTCATAGCGAATAAAATATAAAAAAGGTAAACTGAGATTTACGTGACCCCCCCCCCCCCGTGAGGTCATGTGACCTCGGGGGGGGGGGGGGGGGTCACGTTGCCTCACGGTTACGCCGACGGCGACGCCGCTCAAGCCGGAAACGGGCGCCTAAGAGCTGCGCTCTAAAAGAAAAACGGGAGCAATAACGGGGAAAGAAAAAGGTAAACAAAGATAAGGCGTTCAAAGTGCGATTGCTCAACCCTTGTTGTCAACACACTCCACTTGACAAAATCCTTTTTTTTTTTTTTACGCGCCGGGTGCTTTTTTTTTTTTTGCTATTTTCCATCTTTTTTTTTGTTTTTATTGGTTGCTTTTTTTTATTTTTTATACAATTGCTTTTTCGCTGCGTATCCCCACGTGCGCGTATGCTGGCTTGGCGGTCTGCCAGCCCCGCAACCCGAGCTATGTGCTCCCCGCCGGCGCAGAAGGCGCACCGGGAGGAGCGAAGGAGGGCCGTGCTTGGCCGTGCTTCGTCTTCGTTCGCTACATCGAGTGTCCCCGCCATGGGAGTTATGGGCGTTCGATACAGAAAAACAATGTGATTTTCTAGGGGATGTTTGGACTGTTTCGTATAAACAATAATTCGAAATACACGGGTGTGATATAACCGGGCTCGACTGTACGTTTGGCCCATTCCATTGATATCTGAAGAATTTTGGACTGTGAGAAGTCCATCTGTAACACTTTCAAAAATAAAAAAAAATAAAAAAAATTCCCTGATAGAAGCACAAATTCCCTGAGTTTTCCCTGAGATTTTCCAGACTATTCAAAATCCCTGAGAATTCCCGGTTTTCCCGGTTGGTAGACACAGGGGTGGGAACTCATGAAATGTACTTAGGAGCACCCACGGGAGCAGCTGAAACAGCTGTTTTGGAGCAGGCTGGGAGCAGCTAAAACTACGTTCTGGAGCAGACTAGGCGCAGCTTAGATCAGTTTTTATTGCACTTCAGCTCGTGTCTCAGACGAGCACGGGAGTAATTTCTGATTGTGCTTACCAGCACAGATGAAGATGAGTGGTCAGGGACCTAGGTAGATGGGATAACAGTGTAATAGATAAAAAACTTGAAACGTTGTGAGCCTTAACGAGAACCAAAAAGCAAGTACTATATGTTTCTGAAGAAAGTGTCCTTGATATTTTGTGAGTGGTTTTCAGCTGCTCAAAATGCAAGCCAGCACTGCTTATAGCACACCCCACACGTGCTCGACATAGTAATTATATGTGCGAACCACGTGAGGTGCGTAATCAACGGACGTGCCGTTGCGCGGAGGAACAGGGCAACAAATTTCGAGTATATCCTATTGTACAACTCAATATCGAAGAAGCAGACTACGATTAACGGAGTTATCGTATTCGAAGCAATAAGCAGGAGCAAGGTTAAAGTACGCCGAGCAGATCTACCGCTCGCGTGAGAGCTGCTGGCCGGCAAGGTTTCGGATCGGACCGCGTTTCAGTTCTATCAAATCACGATTCATCTTGCAGGAATGCAATTCCAACTTCTAACGATGAGGTACTAAAAGGAATATTTTGCCCATTTATTTTCAACTGGCTGACGTCCGGAACCCGGGCCGCAGAGCCTCAGGTAATCTGGGCCGACCTGCTTAAAGGGGAACTCCGGCGATTTTCTGAGCAACCCCAACTGACTATATTTTCGAAATCGCCGTCCATTGCTCTTTCCCGTATGCTATTTAGTATCGCGAAATTCAGAATAGTTATTGTGAAATCGGCAAATGAAAATGACGCCAAAACGAAGATTCGAATATACCCGCGCTTTTCATTGCCGTGACGTCACGGGTGGGCTGGCTTGCGGTTCGAGCGGGCAGTCTAAAAATGAACTATGCCGAGCATTTGTATCGTGCTGCTGCGCGGGAGCTGGAGCGACTTTCCAAAGCATTCATTTGACACCATAAAACTGTTTGTAATCAGTTCGGAACAAAGTCTACAGCCCAAAGAGTGAACCACTGCCCACCCATGACGTCACTTTTTCATTGTTGCCAGTAGAGCTTTTCACTTTGAAAAACACGATGAGGACCAAAATTGTAAATTCTGTAACTTCGCGAAAAAAAGTTATTTTGTCCAAATATTTGGGCTAGTAGTTCAGCGATGTTTGTTGGTGTTTTTAGCAAGTTTTTAGGCAAATCGGGGACTATGAAGCAAACGGCGGAGTACCCTTTAACCGCTTATCGTTGAAGAACAATCTAGTCGCAGGTGATGTAGCGCTTGGAATCCAACCCCGAATTTTTTCGCCCACTTCTGACTGGGGATACACAGGAAAAATAAACACAACAAAGGATTGCAAGCCAACCAAGGTAAACGCGCTCATTGTTGCCAATCGAGTCGATAAAAACCGAAACAGAAGCAAAATATATAAGCTCAATGCAAGCAAAGCTTGAGACGCACATGGCCGATTCCAACAGGCGATTGGAGGTGATTGAATCCAGATTGAACGCGCTAACGGCGACTTCCGAAAAGGTAGAGCAGTGTGATAAGAACGTAAGGCAACTCCAGGATATTGTAGCGGCATTAACGGAAAAAGTTGACGACCTGGAAAACAGAGGAAGGCGCAATAATATAATCATCCACGGAATTGAAGAGTCTCAAGATGAAAATACAGAATCGCTGAAAGGACTGGTGCTTACCGAAATTTTTGAGAACAAGCTAGGACTTAAGGTTACCAGCGTCGAGCGTATTCACAGAATTGGGAGAGCTGATGGTCGCAGGCCACGACCTGTGATCTTGCGACTCTATGACTTTAATGAAAAACTAAACCTGCTCCGCAATTCACGTAGGCTGAAGGGTACGAGAATATTCCTATCCGAGGATTTTTCCCGTAGGGTCCAGCTTGTGCGTAGGCAACTCTGGGACAGTATAAAGGGCACACGTACATCAGATGATAAAGTCTTCTTACGGTACGACAAGTTATTTATAAATGGTGAAGCATTTACGTGGGATGAAACAACACAACGCCGAAATAAATTACAAAACTCTGCACCCGCACTACAGGGAAGCGCATAACTAGTTCCGCGGAAAAGGCTAAAGTTAAGAGATAACCAGTCGAACCTCGATGTACTTCTAATCAACTGTCGGAGTATAAAAAACAAAATCGATGAGTTTGCAGAACTTGTATCAACAACAGAACCGTCCATTGTAATAGGTACCGAATCTTGGTTATCAGAGGCTATAAGTGACGCTGAGATCTTCCCTGAGCAGTATGTTGCCTATCGCAAAGATAGAAATACGCATGGAGGCGGCGTCTTTGTTCTGGTCTCCAGTGCCCTTCAGAGCTCGGAATTAAATGTATCCCGCCCAACTTGTGAATCTGTCTGGTGTAAAATTTATCTGTCCTCTGGAGAGACTCTAGCTGTTGGTTCATATTACCGGCCGCCTGGATCAAACAATGAGTCACTAATGTACTTATCCGATATACTATCTTCTATTGCAAGTGATTACCTAGTATTGGGAGGCGATTTTAACCTCCCTGATGTTACCTGGCGTGATGGCCAAGTTAGTGACTGCAACTCTTCAGTATTGTACTCCACATTTTCCCATCTTGTTTCAAGCTTTGGACTGATTCAACACGTTACGGAACCGACCCGAGCTGTCTCGAAGCGCTCGAGCACGCTTGACCTTCTTTTTTGTAATTCCCAGACAGCTATATCCTCAGTCACCCACCTTCCAGGAATCAGTGATCATGACATAGTAACTGCAAGAGTGAAGTGCAAGCGTGTTATGGCGGTACGACCATGTCCACGGAAAGTACATTTTTATAACCAGGGAAACTATGCTGATCTTGCAGATGAATTGTTCGACTTTTTTGCCGAATTTGAAATGGGCTCCTACGAGATGGATGTTGACAATTTGTGGAAACTCTTTAGGTTTAAGCTCATAGCTCTAATGGACACTTATATTCCGAACAAAGTAATTAGACCCAAGAAGCGAAGCCACAAACCATGGATAGATAAAAATCTGCGCCGTTTATTGCATAAGAAGCAACGTGCATATCTAACACATCGCAGAACGCCTAATGCAGCATCACTGGCAAGGTTACGTAACCTAGGGAAACTATTTAAAGTCAAACTAAAAATCGCTAAGAGGATTTATCATAGCACTCTAAGTGACCGCCTAAAGAGAAGTCCCAAGGAATTCTGGAAGTTGGTAAAGAGCAACAAGAAAGACCAAGTTGGTATCCCGCCGATTGATGTATCTGGTCAGACCCTGCACGATGGCCAGGAGAAGGCAACTTGTTTCAGTAGATACTTCCAGTCGGTATTTTCTCCATTCCCTGGCTCAAATGATTGTCCCGCTATGGCCCCTACCGCCACCCCGTTACACGATATGAAGGAACTTGTGCTTAACTCTGATGGTCTAGTTAAACTTCTACAATCACTTAACCCCAATAAATCAACTGGTCCTGATGGCATACCAAATAGGGTTCTCAGAGAATGTTCAGGTGTGATTGCAATGTTTTTATATGTCTTGTTCACTAAATCACTCTCTGATTGTACTTTGCCTAGCGCTTGGAAAGAAGCATATGTAGTGCCCGTACATAAAAATGGTCCCAGAAACAAAGTAGAAAATTATAGGCCTATCTCGCTCCTTAGCACGTCCTCCAAACTGATGGAGCACGTCATTTACACCAGCATTGTACAGCATTTAAACGCTAACAATTTCTTCACCCCTTTCCAACATGGATTTCGCCCGGGATTGTCTTGCACAACCCAGATGGTAGAATTTTTTCACGAATTGGCACATGCATATGACAAGGGCCTTCAGACAGACTGTATTTTTCTTGACTTTAGGAAGGCCTTTGATCTTGTACCACACAAATTTATTCTCCACAAATTGTCAGCCCTCAAAATATCTCCTAACGTTTCTGGATGGCTCGTTGACTATCTTAGATCTAGGACTCAAGCAGTGGTAATTAACGGGAATCTGTCCGATTCTACCCCAGTTACCTCCGGTGTGCCCCAGGGCTCCGTGTTGGGACCGCTTCTATTTTTGATATTTATTAATGACATTGTTGAAAACGTTTCATCTTCTATACGGTTGTATGCAGATGACTGTGTTATGTATCGCGCGGTAAGAGATTCCGATGGATGTGCTGCCCTCCAGGAGGACATCGATCGTATAGCGAGCTGGTGCTTCACTTGGGGAATGGAATTGAATGTAGCGAAATGTCACTTCGTGAGGTTCACGAAGAAACAAAAACCTGTAATTACCACGTACAACATAAACAGCATTGAAATCAACTTGTCACTCAAAGTAAAATACCTGGGCGTCTACTTCTCTCATAATCTTTCGTGGAATCACCACATAGAATATATGACAGCTAAGGCAAACCGGATGTTAGGTTTCATCAGGCGTAACTTTAAAGATTGCCCACGCGAAGTAAAAAATACCCTTTACCTCACGAACATCAGGCCGATTCTTGAATATGCCTCCGAGCTATGGGACCCTTACCAACAGTACCTCATCAACGACATAGAAAGTATTCAGAATAGGTCTGCCAGGTTCGTTCTTAACTCCTATAATTGGCGTCAAAGCGTGACCGCCTTAAAAGAGGAGCTCAAGTGGGAGCTTCTCCAAACTCGCCGTAAATGCCTTCGATTAAAACTACTACACGCGATCCATTACGAACTCTCTGGAATTGATAAAGGAACATACTTACTTGAACCACATTTCATTTCCCAAAGACGTGATCACTCGAGGAAAATTAGACCCTTCTCATCCAAAACTGACATTTTTAAACATTCTTTCTTCCCGAGCACTATTCAGAGCTGGAATGAATTACCGGAGGAATTAGTGTTAGAGAAAAACAACTCAAACATTTTTCAAGCTCTGCTTGGCCTTTAGCACTCAATGTATGTTGTCTTCGTTATGTGTTATTCCTTGTTACGTGTATATTGGTGCAACAATGAGCGCGTTTCTCTGCGTTACATTTTCGCAGGGCCGGTTTCATGTTGTTTCATGTTGTTCTATGCCTTGCTGCAGGCTGCGAGTGCTTTTACTTAATGTTCTGTGACGCCCTTTGTTTTTATTCTTTTGCCCCTCCCCCACTATAATGCCTTCACGGGCGCTGTGGGGTACATGTAATAAAAAAAAATAATAAAATACATTTTCTTTGCGCACGTCGTGCGATTTGGAGCATAATGGCGCGAGGTATTGGCTGTGGCGCAGTTTCCGCAAAATGGCGCAGGATGGCGCAGACAAATGCGTCTGGCGCAAAATGGCGCAAATGGGCAGCCGTTCCACCCCCTGTAGACACCCTGATACATAAGAAGATAATGCTGTGATGGATGGATGGAAAAATGATTTCATGGACAACAGAGGCACTTCAGTTAATAAGAGAAATCACAGTAAACACAAAAACACAAGAAGTGACAGGGTCACATCAGTGAAAATCTTGAATTAAGTACGACACAAGAACGACAAATAGACATCCCTGAATGTTCACAAACCTATGTTAAAACGGGACAACAAACGAGGACGCCAGAACTGCAAACTCTCTCCAAAATTACCAGGATCGACTGCCTGGATACGGCAAAAGCAAAACTTTATTCCACAAGATTTGACAAACGATCACGGAACACCCCAGAATCGACGATGGCAACAATGTCCTCGGGCAGGGAATTCCAGGCTGTAATGGCTTTAGGTATGGCTGAATTGTTAAAGGAAAGTGTGGACCCCGATATTCGACGATCGGACCGGCTGTTGTTTGTGCGAGAGGACGCCCTGTGAGGCGGTTGGATAAAAGGAAGCTCCTGTGCTCCATGGCTGTAGAATAGTTTGTGAAACAAGCACAAGAGGGAGATCTCACGACGAGAAGCTAATGGAGGCAAACCAATATTGATTTTTAATTAAGGATGTGCTATCGTACCACGAATAAGATGACTCAATAAACCTGGCCACTCGATTCTGTACCCTTTCTATTTGGTCCGTCAAGTATTTCTGATAGGGGCTCCATACAGACGACCCGTATTCTAATTTAGGTCTGACGTAAGTCTCGTATGCCAGCTTCCGTATATTGGGAGGTGCAAGTTTTAAATTTCGTTTTATGAAGCCTAGCGTACGTGATGCATTCGCCGTAATTGCGCTGATATGAGTGGTCTAGGAAAGGTCCGCAGCAAGACAAACTCTAAGGTATTTGTAGTGGGGTGATTGTGTCAAGAGTTCATTGTTCAGTGAGTATGGGAATGAAGATACGAGTCTTTTGCGAGTGAAGGTGACTGTTTTACATTTGGAGACGTTGAGGAGCATGAGCCACTCTCTACACCAGACGTCAATACTATGCAGGTCCTGTTGCAGAACAAGGTGGTCGTCGTTTGACTTGATTTGTCTTGTATATTACGCAATCGTCTGCAAATAAACGAATCTGTGATTTGACACGGTTTGGAAGATCATTGAATTATATCAAGAAGAGAAGTGGTCCGAGTACGCTGCCCTGTGGAACACCCGACCCCACATCAATCACAGATGAACAAGAATTACCGTTAACAATATACTGCTGCCGATGGGATAAAAACCCGCGAATCCAGGAGAGGACCTGAGACTCAAGATTTAAGGACGAAAGTTTTGTCAAAAGTCGACCGTGCGGGACCCGATCAAAGGCTTTCGAAAAGTCCAAGAAGACAGCATCAGTTTGGGTGTGGTTGTCCATATGGGAGTGAATGTCGTGACTGAATTCAAGTAGTTGCATATCACAGGAGTGTCCCTTACGGAAACCGTGCTGGTGCTCAAAAAAGAAGTTGTTGACCAACAAATGTGACATGACGTGCGAATATATTACATGTTCCAGAAGCTTACATACGACACTGGTAAGAGAAATGGGCCTGTAGTTAGAGACAGATTTACGATCACCATCTTTGTGTACTGGAATTATCTTTCCAATCCTCCAGTCGTCCGGAATTTGACCTGTGGATAATGATTGGTGAAATACTAAGCTCAGTATCTGGCTGCAAGTCGACTTAGTGTTTTTTAGAATCTTCATGTTAATATCGTCGTGACCAGCTGATGTTGACACCTTAGCGGTTTCGATCAGATTTGAAATGCCATTTGGCGAGATTTCGATTGGATCCATAGGGGAGTAGCCGGCTTCACCGACCACCGGGATGTCTGACAGGACCTCACTCGTAAAGACAGATGCAAAATAGTCGTTAAGATAAGAAGCAGTGAGTTCGTCAGGCACTGCATCGCCGTTTTCATCCAAAAGAATGACGCTGCCCGAGGACTCGTTTGGGGACATTAATCGCCAGAATTTCTTGGGGTTATTGCACAGCATAGACGGTAAGTCGTGCGTGAAGAATTTGGTTTTAGCTTGTTTTATGTTGTTGGCGTATAGAGTGGCGCAGGCCTCATACTTCTCCCGAGCAGAAGCACTACCTGATCGCTTGGCGCTCGCATACAATCGTTCCTTTTTATTTTGTAGACGCTTTAGGGCTTTGTCGAACCACGGGCGGTCACTCTCGGTCCGAATTCGCACAACCGGTACAAACCTGTTTGTCAAGTCGTTTAACTTATTTTTGAATAGGTTCCAGTTAAGCTCAGTCAAGTTGCTAGGGAAGTCTCTCTTGAAGGAGGGAAGAAAATCATCAAGACCTTCGGTTATGGCAGAATAATTTGCTCTATTATAGTCACGGATGGTTTTGAAAGAAATTTTGTTAGTCGATACAGGCAAATTGATTTCCGTTTGAATAAGCTTGTGATCACTGAGGCCATTCTTGTAAGAGATCGAATTTAGTGTAGTGGGGTCTGAGCATAGCATTAAGTCAAGAATGTGGTCATTCCGTGTGGACAGGTCAACGACCTGGGCTAAGGTTAAAGTCTAAACACGTTACTTCCAAAGAGTAAAGCAATACTCACTACGTAGTGCACTTCGGCCGGAAATGGCTATACGCACTACACGGAGAGCTAATGCCATCTGGCTCACCCTTTTCGAACGGCGCGTGTATCACTGGGGAGCTCGTTACCCTACCCCCTACCCCCTACCTTACCTTACCTTACCTTACCTTACCTAACCCTCCTCCCTCCCCCCTCCTCCTCCTCCTCCTCCTCCTCCTCCTCCTCTACCCCCCCCCCCCCCCCCCCGCGTTTGCGTTCACGCCGCTTCGCGGCGACAGTGTGGCTGCTAATTACATAACTTCACGCGTAAACGCCGCTTCGCGGCGTCCAGCCGGCAACCCAGGCCCCGCTGTCCCCAATTGCACCTCCGGAAAGGGACCCACCATTTAGTTCTGCGAAGTTTCGTCAACAACATTACGTTTTTTTTTGTTTTTTCTTTTCTTTAGTGTTGAACGTACAAAAAGGAATGTCGTAAATATCGCCAAATGCCTCGACAAAACAAAATGTTCGAGAAAAGTAGGCCCACACCGCGGATCGAACCCGTGTCCACTTGAGTATGAAGCAGACACCTGGACTATGCTATGCCACCGCTTAGAAAACACGTTGTAACCAGTGGCGTCACAAGGGGGGGGCGGCCCGCCCCGGGTGCAGCGCTCAGGGGGTGTTGCGGCGGGCCACGAGAGCACGAGAACGGGGGGGGGGGGGAGTTGCGGCGGGCTATGCGACAGCGGGGAGGGGGGGGGGGGGGGGTCGCGGCAGGCTACTGCCCCGGGTGCCGCTGACCCTCGTGACGCCACTGGTTGTAACCATTGGTTTTTTACGAGTTTCGCGTAGTGCGTATAGCTTTACTCTTTGGAAGTACAGTCTAATAATTTGGGACAGAGCGTCGCGTAATTCGTTGTTAAAGTATGCTGTACAATCCGGAGGTTTATAACAAACGCCCAGAAACGTTATACCAGTGTTCAGCTACAGTTTGATACAAGATGATACAAAATCGCTCACCTGGAACATTTGTTCCTGACGCCGCTTCCCTTAATAGCGGCAAGCGTATTAGGCGGTCGACTTCGTCGCGCAGACCATTGTCCGGATAATATACACTCTCCAACCGCCTCAGCGCTTCGCTGACATCGGGACGCACAGCCAACCTGTCCTGCTCACTGCACCACACGTACGGCATGGCGGAAGAAACTTGCAAACTCCAAAAACTAGAAACCAGCACCGGGCGTATCTGCAGTACGAACACCACCAGCACGATAAACAACTTCCACGCACGCCGTACCGCAAAGAAACTAAAATAAGCGCAGCGGGCGCAACTGCAGGAGGATCTGAAGCAAAGCCAACACCCTCCTCCTCCTACATCTAACGCTCTAAGCGAGATCTCTCCTTCTTCCTTCTATTTCACCTTCGAAAGCCGTAAGGCGCCACCAAAAGCAGCGTTCAACCTACGAATCGCCCGCACCAATCAAAAGGCTCTGACCCGTCACCTGACCCTCCTTCAGAAGACATCGTCCACATCGTCTCGAGGGGATCAACGTCAAGTGACGTGTTCCAGGCATCGGAGCGGATAGCCCGAAGTTATATGCCTCCCAGTCGGAGCGATCCCTATGCTCTCCGTTTCATCGTACGGCGGACTGCAGCGAACCGCGCAATCCACGGGAGCTAATCCGATGCACAGGAGTGTCACGAGGAATTTCAGAAAGGCAACGTGACGCGCGTTGCGTGTAGTCACGTTTTACCTCTGCAACGCTCGATTGGCTGGAATAGATTGTAGGGTCCGCTGCGGTCCACCATAACGTGAAACGGAGAAAGTCCGAAGATGGAGAGAGCAGCTAAAAACGTAAACAACGCGACCGAGGTGGCGACAGGCGCTCGCGTGGAGCCGGGACAGTCGCGACGTTACGGCGCCAGCCACGGGTTGCTGCGTTCGGGGAGCTTTGAATATCCTCTCCTGGACATGGTCTTGGAAGAGAATGTTTGCAACTCCGCGCGCTTAAGAAAGAGGCAGCGAAGAAGCAGCCGAGAAATGCTCGAAGCGCGCGTGTGTGCGTGTTTGGTTCTTGTGTCTCGTGAGTGTGGTGGTAGTTTTCGTCGGCTATCCGAGCGACCGACCTTCTTGCTGGGAGCGTAGTCGTTGCATTTGATCCTGGGGGAGACATTTTTCGCTCGAATGCGAGTTTGACGGACGTGCCGATCGATATTCTCTGATGGGGAATAGCGATTGAAATTTCTAAATGAGACGAGCGAGCGTAAAAAGTGAACAAAGTAAACGCAAAACAGAGAATCACTTTTACAAAAAACAAAAAAAGTGTCTTTTTTCCCCTGTTATTGTACTAACTAACGCAGGTTTCAACCCTTTTCCATGCTGACACAGACTCACGAGTGCGTGAATTCTGGTGATTTGGGTCTCTATCATTTTGTCGGAACTCGTTTCGTAAAATTACGTTTCGTGGACAACTTTTTGTGGCACACGTTTCGTCGACACTGTGACGTTTCGTCGAAAATCGTTTCGTGGACAGCACCACCCTAAAACGTTTCGTCGGCAAACATTTTTTTTCTCCGCGGCTTCGAAAGGAATGCCGGAAACTCAAGGTGCAAGCGGCTGTAACAGATGACAAAGACGATGCCTAGCGCTGTTACTCTCCAAGGAGAGCAACAGCGCTACCTTCTCGCTCTCATCCGTGTTACATGGAATAAGCAAGAGCGCACAGGACTTCGCGCGCGGCCTATTCCGGATATTTGCAAGCTCCGATGCCCGTTTATGGAACCGTAAGTCACTGGAAGAAGAAAGGTGGTGGAGAAAAATATGCGTATGCGCAAAACAAAACTTCGATCCAATGGTGGGTTGCAGAAAAGGGCGTGGACACTGATTTTAGAGCGCAGCTCTTAGGCGCCCGTTTCCGGCCGTAGTCGCCATCGGCGTCGCCGTCGGCGTAACCGCGAGGTGCATTATGGGACGCGTGACGTCACTGATGACGTCATCAGTGACGATGCCGATGCTCGTCACCAGTGACGTCACTGATGGCGTCATCGGCATCCGCATCGTCATCAGTGACGTCATCTGATGACGTCATCGGCTACTGTCGTCTAGTGGTACTACCGCCTCCAAGGCCTTGCATATGGTAGCTGCTCGAGAGAAGCTATATAATGCATTAAGGTGCGCATTTGATATCAACTATGATTTTACTTTGTGTAATAAGACTAAACTTGGCGTAATGTTTCATTTATCTGTTACCAATTCTGTTTTTTCTTTTGTTTCTTTTTTGCACTGCAACGTAGCGTTTATTAGGTTTACTCGCGGGCACCGTGCTCTCAGCAGTGCGAGTGTCATTGTTTTTCGTGCTTTTGTTATTTATTTTTCTTTGATATTGTTTACCCTTCTTATGTAATGTCCTTTTTAAACGGCCCTTAAGCGATAAATGACGATGAAACGAGTCCGACTAAAGCAGTTTGTTCGCGTATAAGTCGCAGTAGCCAGTAAAACACTGCACCGCTTTTCCTTTTGAATAATTGCGGATAATGTATGCATGTAATTGAAATATTAGGGTTGTAATGTAGCAATAAAAGGCTGCAAGCTGTATTTTTGTTTAAAAATAACCAATATGGAAAAAAATCAGTGTCCACGCCCTTTTTGCGACTGCGTTGTTTTGCGCCTACGCATATTTTTTTCTACCACTTTTCTTCTTCCAGTAACTTTCGATTCCATAAACGGGCATCGGAACTTGCAAATATTCCGAATAGGTTGCGAGCGAAGTCCTGTGCGCTCTTGCTTATTCCATGTGACGCGGATGAGCGAGAGGGTAGCGCAGTTGCTCTCCTTGGAGACCAACTGCGCTCTAGGTCATCGTCTTTGTCATCAACCGCTGTACCTTGAGTTTCCGGCATTCCTTTCGAACGCCGTGGAGAAAAAAAAAAGAAAAAAAGTTTGTCGACGAAACGTTTCAGCGTGGTGCTGTCAACGAAACCGATTTTCGACGAAACGTCACAGTGTCGACGAAACGTGTGTCCATGAAACGTGTGTCCCACGAAAAGTTGTCCACGAAACGTAATTCCACGAAACGAGTTTCGACGAAATGATACGGACCCCGTTCGAGGATAGTGCGTCGGCAAATATCCGTCGCAGCCGTGTAAGAACATGGCGTACGGCAACTACATTTAGACAGCGCATTCCTTCTTCCATAAGGCCGAGCACTTGCCAAAAGTCTGACTTATTGCTCCTATCAGCTGCGGCGACGAATCTTCGGCGTTCTCCTAGTCACTGCAGAATGAGAAGTAACATGCCACCAGATTGCCGCCGCGAGATTGTCTATTAACCTTCGTTGCAGTCAGAATCAAGATATGGCACAGTACAACGCTCGCTGGTAGCAAGGGTTGTATAGTCCACATCAGATCGGTATAGTACGAGCATTCAAGTGTATATCGATTGGTTGCCTCAAATGAAATAACGAGTTCTTGAAAAATGGCGTTTAGAAAAACTGGATTTAATATTCTCGATACAACTCTAGTCTACATGACGTACACTATTGGTATACTTTGTTTCAGCTATGAAGGTCCAGACGCAGCCGGTGCTGACAAGCGCGAGCTCACGGGCTGCCAGCGTCCCTGCCAAGACACGCGCTCGTGCAGTACAGGCACTGTTCAGGGCCACACTGCTCGTACCAGTAACATCGGCTGCGTCTGGACCCAAGCTGAAACGATGCGTAGTCGCGTACCACCAGATGCACACTCTCGCTCTGAATTCCGTTGTTAGACTCGCGCCAGCTCGCGCATAGTTCTCTTGCGCAGCTTGGTCTCGGCCAAGGCTGTAACCCGATCCGCATCTGCCTGACAGCCAGTCGCGCCTCCGTGGCAGCGCGAATCCACGTGCGAGCTACCCTGATGCCGAGGAGTTATGCTCTATTTCACCTTACGATGTAGCGCAGGAAAGGCTACAAGCAGGGGCGGATGCAGGAATTTCCTGAGTGGGGGGTCAGGTGTTGGTCAGCGTATCGTATGTTTAGGAACTCCCTCCCCTCTCCCTCATTTCACGCCATAAATTTTACACATGCAGAAATCAGAGGGGGTCAGGACATCCGGACCCCCCCTCTAAACTACGCCCTGGCTACAAGCGCGAGCTCCTTGCTCTGGAGCACATCTCGGCGGCACAACCTCTCGTGCATTAAAGGCAGCTGCCAACGCCATGAGCTCGCGCTTCTAGCCTTCACTGCGGTACAACATAAGGCGAAACGGAGTATAGTTTAAACACAACCTCCCGAGAACACAACCTTGCGCCCAGCGAAATAAAAGGGCAAAACACAATTACTGTAACACAATGGTGCTCGCTTGGAATGGGCTCAGCAAAATGAAATAAAAGGGCCGAAAAAAAATGGCGCTCGCTTACACAAGGACGTCATAGATTGGAACAGGTGCACAGATTTCCTCCTCCATCTTACTATCCGATGATGTGTTGGTCGAGCCTTCATAAAGCCGTCCCACAATGGCTGTATAAAAACCAAAAAAGAAGAAGAAAGAAATCTACTTGTAGCGCAAGATTGTTTAAATTTTCAAGTAATTCTATAGGTATATAAAATCTCTCCTTTTCACCTCAAAGCCTTTATGAAATTGGAGCCGTCCGTGGTGGTACAGGTTAGCTTGTCAAGGATCTCGTACTCGTTGCATACACCTTGTAATGGTGCAAGAACGTCGAGTGTGGCCTTCCTTGAATGCGACGACAAGCCAGAACGAAAGAACACATTTTCAAGAGTGTCTGGGTCGATCCCATGTGCTGTCACCCAGAGGTAATTCCGTGAGGCACAAAAACAGATTAATTCACTCCGAAAGTACCACATAATAAGAGAAACCACTGACAGTTACACTCTTATGTGAAGTGACCAGCAGTCCGCAGTGAGAAGAAACATACTGAAACGCGCAAAGCTTTTTGTCACTGAACGAAATAACTTTCTGATTTCAGCTCATTACCTTGTGTCGGCTCATCATCGGCTCATTACCCAACTCAACATTAATCACGGCACATGGTAGTGTGTCACTTAGTACTGCAAAAATTCATAGTTTCTACCATTTTATGGTGAAGGTTGTAATATGAAAAGTACCTGCTAAAAGTAACTTCCGCTTAGTTACAAGTTACTGGAAAATGTACCTAAGATACAGATACACAATACTGATAAACTGAAAGTACCTAGGTTTGTACCTGAGGTACAACAAAAGTACTCTAGATACCGATATCCAGTTACTTTGTGCCTAGTTACGTTCATAACCCTGGTGGTAACTTTCGTCTTCACCTCCGTTTTCCGCGTGCTTCGAGTCGTTCCAAAACCTGATTTGTTGGTTTTCGATGATTCTCAGCAAGTGTCTAATTGAAACCACTATGTTTATTTTAACTAAGTAAAAAAATACCGAATTTTAGTTAGTTAATTATCCTACAGATTGTGGTGGTTATCCACTCCTGATAATGTCCGCCAAACTCTACAAACATCTAGCGAAAACGACATTCAGCTAGCAGTTTGCAATCTTTTTTTAAAATTGTGTTCTCACATAGAAATAATAATCAGTATAGTCCACGATGTTTTAAAGAGTCTAAACAATGATATATAATCTTCTTTGATGGCAACAAACAATTATTCACTCTGAGATTCGGCCTCAATTTGAACGTTTACGTTTTTGCGCTGAAAATGAGTTTCTTGCATAATGTAAAATTGGCGTTTTGCTTAGCGATAATGGAGTGAGCAGAGGTGTTTTTAATAGGTTGAAGAATGCTTGCCACCAGTCCTGGAGCTCCATTTTTTTTCACGGAATTTCTCATATTTTTGTAAGGAAAAGTCACAGGGAACTCTAAATAATGTTTTTCTCTCTCAAATAATCTTGAGATGTAACCATGCCCTTGCCCAATACGGCGCCCATTTCAGTTCGATCTTATGACGTCACGATGTAATGAAACAGTGTTCCCTTATCTGTTGGTTATAGGTGCCGGCAGCGCCTACACTTTTCGGAATCGTCAAGAATAGACGAGGCTGAAGTCCGGGGCAGCCATTTGTTATATGTGCAGGATAGAGAAGTTGGGTCATATCGTGGGAGGGAGTGAGCGACCGTGACGCACCGGGCTGTTGCATTTCAGAACCGCATGGATGGGGACCAACAAACACAATGACTCAGCGCTCGGCCGGTCGACATAGCCGAACGCGGCGTCGGCGTTCAGTACAGGAGTCTCGTGCTCTCCGGCGAGGGGGAGGAGGGGGCTCTTCCTGTTTCCAACTGGAAGCGCTGCATGAACAATGCAGCATGCACGGTCCCAGCTCAGCACAAAAGTCCAAGTGGGTCAATATCGCATTCTCTGAGGATAGAATCTGGAACTTAACGTGCTTCGTCGTACTGTTAGTATTTTTTACATTAAACTGTGCCCGCGTCATTGTAGAAAGATGACATGAACATGCCCGCAAGGCCTCTGGGCATGTGCACAGGCCTTGGTGTTGAGTAAAACACCGGCGAGTATAGGGACAAGAAACGGGTCAGAGCGCCCCCTAGTGGTTCGACCTCCCGCCTTCAAGAGTCGGGGACAAGTTTGCACAATAACGAAAATCCTCAGTGTAGCCCTCACGCCACCCTCCACTTTCTTAGAAACGAAAAAAAGAAAGAAAAGTAGTCTGGTATTTTTTGTTTGGAGGGTATCGATTCTTTGAAAATTGTAACAAGATACATCGGCCCCTAACATATACGGGAAAGCGGAATTCACATGAAAATGTATTTCAGTTCATAATTTACGCAGACGGCACTACTTTATTCGTTTCACGGAAAGTTGTCCACCAGGATTTACGCGCGGCAAATAGCGTTCTGCAGAAGATAAGTCACTGGACAATCTGCAAACTCTTTAGTAATTAATACAGATGAGACGAAAGCAATACTTTTTCGAGCCAAAAATACAGTGTTTTCATCTGCTCAAGGGCTCTTTCTCCAAGAAAGAAATATTGACTTCGTACAAAATTTGAAGGTTCTTGGTGTGATATTTAATGAGTACATGAGCTGGGACACCGAAGTACAATGCATAGCTGGCAGACTTTCAAAAGTTGCGGGCATTATTTATAAATCCCGTCATATATTACCCCTTTCGGTCTTAATCCTTCCGAGTTATAACTCCCTATTTTACCCTTGCTATTACTGCTTCCTTGTTTGGGGCGGCACAACGGTTACAAATATGCATCACTTGCATGTTTTTCAGAAGAAAATAATCCGGATTATGTGCAATGCGGAGTTTAGCGCTCATACATTACAACTTTTCAAAAACCTTCATATAGTTCCAATTACAGAGCATTACAATTTTAAACTTCTTCGAACATATCAAACGTCTTTAAGGCAAAATCAACTTTTTTTCTACGATTTGCCAATATGACGAGGAGGGTGCCTGCATATGCAGGTCGTTGTGTTGACACATGGTCAACGCCACGCTTGAGAACAGGCTACGGCGTTCAGAAGCTGCAGTACTCGTTGCCTAATATTATAATCGAAGTGTCTAGCGTTACGTCCGACGTAACCCAAGTTACGTCCAAATCTCCGCCTTCCCTAGGTTCACGGGGGAAGAGAGAGGAGGGCGGGGGGGGAGGGTTAGGTATACGCGTTTCCAGTGCTCCGTCCGGACGTAACGCTAGCCACAGCGTATTATAATTTATAAATAGTACACATACATATGGCACGGATTTATTGAGTTTCAGCAGAAATGATATTCGCTCATTGTTTCTCTAGTGTTATTTTTGCTTATTCTTGATGGGACCTCCGACCTGCAAGAAATGTTCGTGATGTATGTCAGATTTTTTTCCCTCTTTTTTTCTGTTTAATGTTGTGTGTTTTGCTCCTGTATAAACCTTGTTTCACGGGTCCCTATAGTATGTAAAATAGTTTCTCTTGTTGCTGGTGGAGAGGAGAAACTCTGTCAAGCGACAACAGTCTGCTTTTTTTTCCCTCCCCCTCTTCCCTGGAGAGAAACAATAAAGTTGAAGTTGAAGTTGAAGAAGTACAAAATGCGCTTTAAAATGTGTATCGCAGCACAGTAATAGGAATACAAAATATATTTCGGAAATACTATCGCGATGCATTTGTATCGCGATGCTGCCCGTCCCTAGCTTCGAGCGACTAATGCGCAGAGAGGGGAGGAGGAGAGGAGAGGGCGCGGGGACTTCAGAACGCCGCGCTTTGATTGGAATTATCAATGGGTTTAATTAAAGCAGCTGCCTTTGTCTCCACTGCACTCGTCGAATGCACTAGAACGCAGAACTCCGGTGTACGGCGTTTGGCTTTCGCATTCGAACGCGTTCGAAGATTGAGTAGAGACAAAGGCAGCTAGCTTTAGGTCTACCCACTAATCATTCGAATCAGAGCTCGTATTCGAATCAAAGCTCAACCGTATTTCCCGCAGTTGTGGGACGCAACATACCGCCATGTTTCTCGTTTGTCTGCGCTGTAATGTTTATCTGCAAAGCGTTTATGTTCCGACAATCGGGAAATCACTACGGGATGATATTCACCAGAGCCAATAATTGATAGAATCTACATGGGAAGTATATTTCGCTCGCTTGCTGATCGAGTAGATGCGCATTGGGAGTGACATGATCGCGGCTGTTTTCGCCAGAGCAAGGAGGGGACCTGTGCTCTCCAACACCAAATAGTGTGTAAAAAAAAAAAAGTTTGCGCTGAACGAGGCTTTGAACGTTTTCTACTCACTCCGTACGGGAAATATAGGGGCGCCCTAAAAAACGCGCATAGCGCCGCTAGCGGAGGTGCTGGCGTTCGACGTACACGCGTTCAACAGCCTGCGGCGCCTTTTCGAGTGCGAAGCTGTAGCGGCGGAAGCGCGCACGGACGGAACTTTGGCTTTTTGAACCGATACGTTGAGGGTGCCGTTGCATTAGGGCTGGGGCGAACCTAAAAAGGACATCTAATTTTTCTTCGCCCGCTTGTTAGATATCGGCCTCAGTAAATAAAATTTACATCGTCAATCACACCGCATGCTGGCTTCCAGCAAAAAACCTTCCCGGCTTCCAGAAAGAGCAACCACTACACTTTTTTCACATAGCCGGAGAGGCATTTTTATCCTGAAATTAATCTACCAACATTTCATTGAGTTCTGGGTGGAGAAAAATATCATGATTATTTAAATCGTAATTTTAGCCACAACGTGTCACTGTGATCATTAATTAACAAGAACACGTCTTTGACAAAAAATAATTTTTATCGATACTACTAAAATAAATACGTGTCTGATATTATTGATTTGTAATTTGGTGCGGTTCGTGTGATTTTTGTTTTTGTTTTGAAAAAAAAAAACGAAAAAATCAGGCAAATAAAAATATTTAGCTCACTGAACCTACACTTCCTAGGTAGATTTAAAGCCTGCGCATTACGTCACATGACGGCACGTCCGGGAGGCCGGCACGGGCGCTGGTTGGATGCGAGCGCCGCGTCAGCGTTCGCGTGGGATAGGAAACGAGCCCCACGCGAACGCTGACGCGGCACTCGCATCCAATCAGCGCCCGTGCCAGCCCCCGGACGTGACGTCATGCGACGTAACGCGCAGGCTTTGCTGTCTAGGAGGTGTTGACTGAACACGAGCAAACTGCGGTGCTCTTCTGCGCTAATCGGAGAGTTGAGCTTCGTATCTATTTTCCACTTTTTTCGTTAATTACGTGGCCTCTCATGCAAGCATATCATAATGCAAAGGAAGCAAACAAAAACTTGTATTTGTGCACGCACACGCACAAAGAACAACAAAGGGTGTGACTGAGAGAGACAAGCACACAGATCTAATTGTACATGTAAGGTTGATCTTACACCGGTCAGTATGTATACGTTTTGTCTTCCGCTTGCTTACCTGCTTTTTTAAGAAATTATACCACTCCCTTGCGCAATTTAAAACCAAGAGAAAAGGTCACTGTCGTTAAACAATTCGCGAACTGAGCTTGAGTTCAAAGGTCATAATTTTACGTCGTTGAACATGTTTTTTCTTTCTTTTTTTTCTTTTTATTTTTGGAGCGGCTGAGAGACCTGGAAGTGGCCTCAGAAGCAATGGCAACAGTGCACGAAGCTGAGAAAACAACCTGACTGGAGCGATCCGTTTCTTGGCCATTTCCATAGAAACTCGAGGGTGTTCTTATTTTGTTTTGTTGAAGTATTACAGCAAATAAAACTTTCTCACTAACCAAACAAATCAAGCTTTTTTGTTTGTTCTATTATGACGTTTTTTATATTAAGAAAATAGGCTTTGAATTAATCTGCACTTCACGGTATAGCTATATTTTCAGCGAATCTTTGTTTTATACTGTTTTCAGTTATGGGGCGGATTGAAGAATCCATTTCCCGTGCTCAAAGAGGGGAGTGAAAATCAAATTACTTGTTTTAGGTAAGTTAATTATATATATATATATATATATATATATATATATATATATATATATATATATATATATATATATATATATATATATATATATATATATATATATATATATATATATATATATATATATATATATATATATATATATATATATATATATATATATATATATATGATAAGTGAAAGATAGTACTTTCGGAGTTGCTATGCTAGGAAGTTTATTGTATATATATATATATATATATATATATATATATATATATATATATATATATATATATATATATATATATATATATATATATATATATATATATATATATATATATATATATATATATATATATATATATATATATATATATATATATATATATATATACAGTCATGTCTCGTTAATATACACCCCGTTAATATGGATACCCCGCTATAAGGACACCAGTTTCGGGGACAAACTGGGCAAATACATGCATTTCTGTCTCGTTAATATGGACAACCCACATTATGGACGATTTTTTGGAGGTACGGAGGCGTCCATATTAACGAGACATCACTGTATATATATATATATATATATATATATATATATATATATATATATATATATATATATATATATTAATTAGGGGTGTGCGAATATTGAAATTTTCGAATACGAATCGAATACGAATAAGAGGAAAAACGGGCTTCGAATATCGAATCGAATATCGAATATGTGTCTTGTAATAAAAAATTGCCAAACAAGAGGTAACAACAGGTTTTATTGCCTTTTTAAAATAAATCAATGCAACTGCATTTTGCTGCGCTGCTGCAGGCTGAAAATGCTTCTAGTAATGCGCTCATTACAAATTATCGTGTAGGAAAATTAACTGCTCAACGTGTTCAGCCCTACGCGCCGTGACAACATTTTTGCCAGTAGAAAGACACTTTAATCGGGAAACATGCGAAATTTCAGTAAAGTTCGAAGAAGTTTGACTTATGGACAGTGTTGGCCTGCTGTTACGCGAATATTTTGAATTTTGGAAACAAATAGTTTATAAAGTAGCTTATTTTATATTTTATAAAATGGTTACCCATGCTTACACCATATAAAAGCGAAACTATGTGCTTTTAACGCTTTCATTATTTATTAATGTGAACCAGTGATGCCAATAAACCCAACAAATATAGCAATTTTCCTTCGCCAGTGAGTAAACTAGCTCTTTTTTAATTTTCGCGCATGCACACAAAAGTAGAGCTCCAGTCGAACCTTTGTTGAACATCACGTAGAAAGTTCGAAAAAGTCGAACTTCGTCGAACTCGAACATGGGCAGATTTGCGACATTCCTAGTTTTGACTGCGCGGGAGTGGCAGGAGTTGTTGTCGATGGCGATTCAATGTTCTGCTTGCACCTAGATTTTCTTTTTTAATTTTCAAACATTTATATTAGATAACACTCTCGAGATTTATATTTATATTTCACTTTCGAGGTTTATTTTATTTTACCAATTTATAGAACGCGCAATTACATCAAAAACAAATTAGTCGTTAGTAGTTTATACAGCAGGAGTTTAGTCTGCCAGAACATGGCGACATTGTTACCCACTGTAGATAAGCAATTTAGCCAGTGCGGTACAACCGCTAGCCTGGGGTCTTTAACGTGCACCACGCAGTAGTGATACACGACCGCACGCCGGTACGATGCTTATCCAGATCGAAGCGGGCAGGGGTGGGGATTGAGCCCAGGATCCCTGGGTTCTGCAGCGCGAGCTTTCGCTCCACGTGCTCCGAGCTTGGTGTGCAGCTCATACTTCGTTTCAGCTTGGGTCCAGGACGCAGCCGATGCTACGAGCGCGAGCGTGTGGCCCTGAACAGTGGTTGCATTGCACGAGCGCGCGTGCTTGGCAGGGACGCTGAAAGCCCGGAGCTCGCGCTTGTTGCATCGCCTGCGTCTGGACCCAAGCTGAAACGAAGTATAGCCCACTCGGCCACCGATCCCCCCGCAATTACATCAGATATTGCTATAAAAGCGCCACACAACAAAGGGCCTGGTGAAAAGGAAACCGAAGCTGATCCTGTCTATACTCTGTTTCACCTTATGATGTACCGCAGGAAAGGCTACAAGCGCGAGCTCCTTGCTCTAGGGCAGATCTCGGCGGCACAAGCTCTCGTGCATTCAGGGCAACTGCCAGCGCTATAAGCTCGCGGTTTTAGCCTTCTCTGCGGTACAACATAAGGTGAAATGGAGTATAGCTGCCATCGGACAGATGGAAATGGAGCAGACCGATAACGCACGCACCGTACGCCTTTCTCAGCGAATAAGCATATTCATAGGTGAATGCGTGCAAGCAAGTTATTCCTTATTTGATCGAATATTCGTAGTTTGGGCGAATATTCGCCGTTTTTCCAGAATATTCGGCTTTGGCCGAATATTCGGGAACTTCCGAATATGCAACTTTCGAATCGAATACGTTTCGAATAAGGGAAATATTCGATTCGTATTCGAAATTTCGAATATTCGCACACCTATAATATATATATATATATACTGTGTATGGGCGGTTTCATTTGGATTCAGGCAACGGGTGGCAGTCGTATTTTTTATATTGCTTAAATTTTTTTATATTTCGTGGCGCATATTCCAAGAAGAACAATCCTTTTTACTTTAATGTCCTGGCATGTTTAGTTTCTGAGAAAAAATACATCGCAAAGGAGCGGGAAAAACGACGAGGTTTTGACGATTGTCGTGTGTGGCGTTTTTGAATCACTCTCAATCTCAAAGTATTCAAAAAAGAGCGTCTATATTTTTTTAGTGTGATATATATGCAAATAGGTAAGACGACATTATAACTAATATTTATCATTCGTCGCTCCAATTGTTGTAAAAATCCCCAAACATGCATCCACGAACAACTGAGACCTAAATTGCGGATTTGTTTTTGACTCGACTATGTTTAG
>JAZHYW010069903.1:0-17787 GCA_037355805.1 Ixodes ricinus
TTATTGTTTTCGGCCATGTATTAGTTTAGTAACGGAATAATTACATATTTTCTAGAGTAATTTTAAAATAATTCCCTTACATTTTTTACGTAACGGATTCCTTGTAATCCGTTACATTTTTTTCCGAACCAGCCCCCCCCCCCCCCTTTCTAAAGACAAGGTCGTTTTCATTTTGGTAAAGTTGAGCGCAGTGACACTCCAAAGGGAGGCTTGGCACTTTTCAGTTCCGCAAAGCCTTTTTTTGCAACACCAAGCCCCTGAATCTTTTTTTTTTTTTTTTAGATTTTAGAAACCAATGTCAAAAGATCCGAGTAAACATTTCTACAAAAAAAGAAGAAAAAGAAAAGGGGTGGGGGAAGTTATATCCGCTTTTTTTAGTGTCTGTTTTTTCTTTGCGATCGAAGGCGGGGAGAGGAAGACACCAAGTGATTGTATGCCTTTTTGAGAAGCTCAAGGCGGTAAGTGCACAGACAAGAATTAACAATGTCCTTCTCGGTTATAGTAACTATGACCATTTTCATAATGTCACAACACGAGACAACGCTCCGTCTACCCTAAAATCCGCTAAAAGAGATGTTATAATATGTGAAGGTGTTATTGCCACAAGCATCCTCGTTGGTCGATGCACACTTATCATCTTCTCTTAGAAAACAGGATGTATTTTTTCTGTTTCTTTCACCTTATTTGACCCTGTTTTAAAAGCTACTTACTTTTTTTGTAGTCCAACTTCTAGGGTTGGCCCACTTTATTTGTGAATTTCAGCCAGGTTATCTGGATCTCAGTTACCCTTTTTGTGAGTCAGCTTTTTGCGAGCACTTCGAAAATGGTAATAGTCTTCTTTTTCTTCCTGTTTTTACCCTAGCAGGACGCATCTTATCTCAAGCAGATATTTTTACAAATAAAACATAATGGTGGCTGACTTAGACCGGGGCCATAGCGTCGCTTAGTTCTCTGCCTTTCGCTGCCCGTAGCATCAGCGGACATCTATCTCTGGAGAATACCGGAGTAAACTGCAGTCGGTCCGTGCTCCGTGCGTTTTTGAACGGCACCAAGAAAGGTACACATGGAAAACGTGCGTTTACATTTCCTTGTTTTAACAAAAACGTTCCAATTAATTGTTGTTATGAGTGTCCTGTTTTTTTTTTTCTCGATTACTTATATTTAAATATTGGAAACTTTTTCTTATTCACCAACGTCTCAACCGAGGCTCGACCTGTTCAGAACCAAAGGAAGAAGAATATCGAGCCAAACCTTCTTTATTATTTAATTATCAGCTTCCTGTTACCAACTTTACTAAAACTCTCAAATAGCAGGCAACGGCTGCAACGACGAAGCTTTGCTCTATCTTCGAGCTAAATAGTACTTCCGTTGCTTCGCTGAAAAAGCTCAATGCAGAGCATGAAACATTCGTGAGGCACAATATGGCACTCCCATCCAGTGCCTCAGTTCAAAGGGTGTTCAGCGTAGCAGTGAACATATTGAGTAAGAAATAACGCAAAATGTCTGACGAGACTTTCGAGAGTCAGCTGTTGCTTAAAGTACTCAAGGTCAATAATTGGAACAGGTGGCAGCATTAAGAACTTGAATAACCTTCTTCACTTTGTTTCTTAATTGAGGAAAATATTGTTGAAAGTAACGCCACGAAAGTAACGGATTACTTTTGGGGGTAACGGTCGCTTACTTTCATGGGAGAGTAATTGTAATTGTAATAAATTACAATTTAGCCTCGAGTAATTGTAATTGTAATTCCTTACTATTTTTCAGTAACGTGTACAAGTCTGGCGATGGCTATGGTAACGGCTCTACCCTTTATATCGGGCGGCAGCTTGCGCCACCTAGCCTAGAAAATAAACTCCCATCGGGTTGCCAGCCGAAAACGCCATTCTTCCAAAAAGGATCTGTTCACAGATCGACTAGCCTCTTTGGCAGACTGGCGCGTTTGGCTGCAGTTTAGCGCAACTTGTGTCTTTAGGCGGCAAGGCGCAGGTTGACTCTTTCAAGCCTGCGCCATCTACGAGCTGCAGCGCCAATGACCCGAATCCGCCATTGTTTGGACCACTGATCTCCACTGAGTGGTTTGACTCGCACTCTGAGCATGTATTGGACACGAGAGCTGCTTCAGCGTTCGGCGCGTACTCGTATCCAATCGCACGCTTTCGTGTCCATGGCTATCAATGTTGCTCGATGGGATTTTGAATGGGGTCCATTCTGGGAAGATTTTAGTGGCGGCGACTGCGAGAGAGCAAAAGAAAATAAAGAAATAAATGTGCGCGTCGTAGGGGAAGGGAGATCCCGCGACCTTTTCTTTAATCAGGGGCCTTATAGACAAACCGACTGAGGATTACTCAAAACCGTCCGTATATCTTCGTAACCGAGACCGCGGTACCACGGCTCATACATCATACAATGGACAGTCTGCAAACACTGTCTGAGGCGCGTGTTTCTTGTGACAGTCCGTCACAATGGGTCAGAACAAAACTTCCTGCACACATGTTTGAAGCAGTCACATGTGTGAAGTAAACTTGCTTATATGCGTGTCCGCCGATAACTTTGTCATCGTATGTCTGCAGCGAACACCATGTCCTTTGTATGACGTACGACCAGTGTTGCTGCCGCTTAAAGGCGGCTCGATACGTTTGCAAAAAAACCCCTCGCAAAAATCGAAGTGATCGTAGCGGCGTGTGGTTCCGCGCAAAGCATCTTGAAAACCCAGTGGTCGCGGTTTCGGTTTCGATTTGACAGCGTCAATTCACGACATCCCCTCACGACTAGATACAGGGCACGCATTTTCGAATATGTATACATGTAGGTGTTGCCTACCAATACCGATGGAATGCTGGGGCGCGGTCTTTTGGGTGCCTTGACCTGCCAGAGTTTGTGTATACACGCGGGAAGAAGTGTTGTGGGCCAATCGTCCTGTTCCATCGTCTCAACGTCTGTAGGCTTCTTAAACGATCCGTGACCCGGAGGGGCATGATGCACACCGGAGTACGCGCGCGCGGACGTACCTCTACTTTCAGCTAAATGGGTCCTTACGGCCGCTGAAGGTCCGTGTTTCAAAGGGGCTCTCACGAAGACGAATGGGTGCAATGCGAGCGAGTGCTGACTTTATTTTCACATGTACCGAGATGCACTCCTTCGTCAACAGGGCACATTGTAACCCAAACCGTGCCACCCTGCTCCATGGCCAAATAGGTCCCCTAATGCAACGCGCGCAGTGCACCTGACAAATCTTTTTCAGTGCTTGTCACCTCGCTATCGGCGCTAATCACCGAAAATGCTGGGTCACTGCAGGCTGCGGACGCATGCTCGTTCTCTGATATTCCGCAGAAGAGAGCTACTGCGCATGCTCAGTAAGCGTTCCACAGCCCAGTAGACAAAGATGGCAGCGCGCAGACGGGTCTATACACCTTTTGCAAGTGGGATCCCGTCTTAACCTCGAACCGCGCACCGCGGTCAGGCGGGCCTACTCTCCAGCCAGGACGTTCGCTACTTATCGAACAATGTTGCCTAGCGTCTCTTGCCGAAGCATACACAACTGAGCGCAAGAATAAATTAAAAATATATATATTTATAAAACATGCAGGTGTCCTCTTCGACTGCAAAAAAGCATCAACAGTTAAATAAAACACGTGAAACCAGCAACAAATCGAAAAATTAGAAAAATATCTATACTTCGTTTCACTTTATCTGCGAGCGAAGCCAAAGCCATAAGCGCGAGACCAGCACTTTTGCGTTTCTCCCAGCTCGCGCGCTCGAGCGAAGCCGGAACGTACGGAGCTTTTGTGCTCGCGCTTCCAGCTTTGCCTTCGCTCGCACATAAGGTGAAACGAAGCATAGAGTCTCAAAGCTTTCATCAGAAAGCGCCAGAAGCCGCAGGGCCATTGCACCAACGATGGCTGCGCTCGCGGCAGCTCTTGCTTCCACGACGTGCTGGAACAGAGGCTGCGATCGTTAAAAGTCAGAGCTCTGCAACCCTTAAACATGACCCGTCCCACAATATTTGATGCTACGAATCTGAGTGATACCCCACGTTCCGAAACAGTAAGTGTGTCGCTAATCCAGGCCGTCGGCGACGCAGCAGACGCCGCCATCTTGTCATTGCTCACCCCAGTGACGTGCCCCTGGCGCACCCCAGCATGGCGGAAACGTTAGGCGGCGCAGCATCGCCCAAAATGGCGGCACGGGAGCCCTTCTTGGCAAACGGTATACGGTGTGCAAGTACAGTGGCCTAGCGAGTTGTAGTGGGCTCGCAGGACGGCTCGGCCTGAAGGCCGGTTCAGACACTTGCGTTTGAATGCGTTTCGACTGCGTTACGTCGAGAACCGAAAGTGAGTCACCAGCACACGCGTGCTCGTATGAAGCGTGGAATCCAGTCCGCGCGAATTCTCGCGCTAGATAGTGGCAGCGGATGTCCTGGTCGCGCTGCCGCAACGCAGTCAAACGCAGTCAAACGCAACCAGAACCGGCTGACGCGTTTGATGTCGACGCGGCGGTGGCGCTGTAGCGTTCTCCTGAAACTTTCCATCGCGCATAGGCAGCGGCCGGGAGAAGTTTAGGAAGAACTACTGCTTCGCCTCCGGTGTTTTCGACATCGGCCGCTTCAGCGCAATAGACGGGGGAGGCGTTGAACCCACGACCCAACTTATGGGCACTGCAGTGCAAGCACGTCTTGCTCTTGCGCACCTCGTGCATTACTTTCATTCTCCAAATATGCCCACGTGCTTTTGTTCCCCCCGACCTCAAACAGTGACGGCGCGCGCTAAGGCCTCGTAATCGCGCGTTCCCCTCGCGTTCTTTAGTGTTGCCCTTTTACGGCGTGCCCTCTTGCCTTCCGATACGCCAACGACAAGTTTTAAAACATCTTGTTCGTCGTATTGAAGCCACTCGTGAATGTATCCTCCAGAGACCACTTAGCGCCGTCGATTAGATTGAGTAACAAATATAGTTCTTGTTGAGTGCTCGACCGCCTCAAACCGGTTCCCTTACCTGATTCGATATTGGCGAGAGTTCTCAGCTTGGCCGATACGATGGAATACAAAGAAGTGACCTCGTATTTATTGTGCACTGAACGTTCGACGTACCACTCACTTTGTCCCGTTTAAGTCGCAGCAGTCGCAGTTCTCAGTTAAACAAATAAAGAACGACTGCATCAAAAAAAATCGCGTCACGTGGCCCGTAGGATGCGGTCGAGAGTAGAGAGGCGAGCGCAAGATTTTCAGCCTGACCGAAAGATATCTAGGGTTGGAGATCAAATAGGACGTTCGTTGCTTTACGATTGGTCCCTGATTGTTCTGATCAGTTGGTGATTCGATATCACAGAATGCTTAGTAGCCTATAATGAGGTGATTGGATTTGGCTACACTCTCAAGAAAGCCTGCGCGTCTACTTACCCGCAATACACTCAAAGAGTCAATTTTTGCGATCTCACGAAATCAGCTCAGCGAACGATGAGGCGGAACATCCGTTTAGACCTCAAAATGAAGTCTGTGTTGTGGCATTACGCAATGCAAAGCGTCATGCTTGCATTGCGTAATGCCGCAGCGCAGACTAAAGGCTGGTTCACCTGCCCCGTTTTCTTACGTTACGTTACGTTACAAAATCTTACGTACAAGTCGTCGGGACATCTGTGCTTCATATTAAGTGTGGCTACCAGTTCAAAGAAAAGCCTGGCACGGGACATTCGAGACACGAATGTTTCGGTGACTTGCACGTAACGTAAGGAAACGCAAGTAAAAGGTGCATTGTGAACCTGCAGCCTTATTAGTTTTGAGGTCTAAACAGATGTTCCGCCTCATCATTCGCTTAGCTGATTTCGTAAATCGCACAGATTGGCTCTTCGAGTGTTTTGCGGTTAAGTAGACACGCAGGCATTTTTTAGAGTGAACGGCATGGCGCTCTTAAAATCCAAGGTGAAAATCTTCATCAGCAGGGCAGAAAATCTGCCCTTCTTCTCTCTTTCTTTCTTTCTTTTAATTCGAACGGATCTTTTTTAAAATAATTGATTTTAATTCAATAATTGGATTAAATTTGAACACATATATATAAAAATCTGATGTAGGTACACCAATGCGGTCTGTACAGGTGAGTGTGCGTGTAGGGAGACATAATATAAACCAGTAAATCAGTATATATTAGAAAGATTTGAAGCACGTAGTAATCGCAGGAGTCGCTAGAGTTTCCACTCCGCACGACCAGCGTAACACTGGCGTTCCGAAAACGCGGATGAAAAGATTATCATCAGCGTTTTCGGATCGCCAGCGTTGCACCTGTTGCGCAAGTGAAAACGTTTGCGCACACCCGCGCGCTTACCACGTAAGCGCGGGTGATCGCTTACGGGGTTTCAGAAATTGACTGGTTTATTTATTTTAAATGACTCTCAACAAGAATTCTTTTCCGAAGCTTGTGGATTCCACAGCGGAAAGTTTCCCCCGGACGGTGCTAGCTCAGTCAGCTGGGCTTGGTTACGAGTACAACCGCGCCGCCGCGCAGCAGGCTAGCGTCATGGCGGCCCCCATGGAGACCGATTTATCCCTCGCAGAGCGGGTACACGAGAGAAACTAATCGGAAGAAAGAAGTAAGAAGGGGAAGCTTGTTGACGTGCACATCGACACGGAGCCGACCACCTACGGAGACGACGAAGAAAATGCCGACTGCGACCGACGCCAGCATGGACCGTGGCAGATGGCACCGGCGCTGCCGCCGCCGCGGCCATAGCAACCCAACGCAAAGTGGATACCGAACGCACACAACTACGAGGTACAAGCGGTTGTCATACGCATGAAGGAACAACGCCCCGTAACAGCGATGCCAAAGGCTACGCCCCACGAATTGCTTCGCGCTACAGCACCGGTCCTTAAGAAGGCGGAATACGCCACCACCCAAACGAACCTCCGAACAAACATATTGCTGTGACTACGTGCAACGAACAACACGCGGACAACCTTTGCAAGGTGAGCGCCATTACCGTTCCCGGACTAGGAACGGTAATGGACACGGCAACCACGCCGTGACTATGCCTAACCTGCTTCCAACAATCACGCAGGTACTCGGTTGCCTCTGCATCATATCGGACGTGCGGACGACATCAGTGACTGGCGGATTATGGAAGATTGGCGATCACTCGCCGGTCGATCAAGGCGCAGCATCACAACCGCTGCACGTGGACAAGACCTACTGCGCATATGCTAGGAGCACGGTGACGTCACACAACGATCAAGATTCCTACCAGCTGCTGCATGTAAAAGCAACGCCCGTGCCTGCACACTTCAGCGGACACGGCAACCACGCGGTGACTATGCCTAACCTGCTTCCAACAATCACGCAGGTTGTTGATCGTAAATATGGATTTCGTAGTGACCATCTATGTATTTTAGTGTTGCCGTGTCCACAAATACTCCTGCAATGTGCAAGTGATTGTCTGTCAATGGCAAGTCTGTTGCTGAAGCTATCCGGAGATGTTAAGGAAAACCCCGGTCCAGTCACAGATGAGATACTGGCGCAAATACTTCAGACTCAAAATGACATCTTAAAAAGAATTACCGAAATCCAAGAAAAACAAAATTCCTCAGAAGCCAACTGCTTAATTGTGCAGAACAGGCTGTCGGAGATTGATAAAAAAACTGGAGTGCGTGGACGAAACGAGTGACAGACTTGCCAGGTTGAAAAGTGCTTTCACCGGTCGGGATGACGAAATGTATAACCTGTCTAGACAAGTCGATGACCTAGAAAATCGGGGGCGGAAAAATAACCTTATCATCAGAGGAATCAAGGAAGAACCACTGGAGAGCGAGTATACGCTAGCGAAAATTGTGGTTGATCATGTGCTCGGTGCTAAACTAAACGTGAAAATTGACTCCGTTGAAAGAATACACAGAATAGGCAGAAAGTTTCCGCGCGTAAATCGACCGGTTGTTGTTAAGCTTGCGGATTTTCGGGACAAAGTCACAATTCTGAAAAACTGTGTTAAACTAAAAGGTACCGCGTACAGCATTAATGAAGATTTCTCCAAACGGATTATAAAATTAGAAAAAAACTTATGGAGTTCTGCTATCGAGGAAAAAAGGCAAGGGTCAAAGGTAAAATTGATTTATGACAAATTAAAAGTAAATGATACAATGTACGCGTGGGACGAAAATAGAAAGGCAAGGCATCCTGTGTCGCCGGGAGCATCCAGTCTCGGTGAGGCTAATCGTAACTGACTGCACCAGAGTGCACGGATGGACTTCAAGATAATAAACGTTAACGCTAGGAGTATTCTGAATAAAGCTACTACGGTTGAATGTGTTGTGCTAGAACACGAGCCTGACGCTGTCGTGATTACCGAGACATGGCTTCACAAAGATATTTTGGACTCTGAAGTTACGCCTCCAAATTACACTATAGTGCGAAAAGATAGAGATGGGCGTGGAGGGGGAGTAGCACTGCTCATTAAAAATGATATAGTATTCACGGTACTAGAAGTTGCTGATGAACTAGAAATGATAGGGGTGGACTAAGCTGAATGGTGGTCCGGTAGTTATCGGAGCGTTTAACAGACCCCCTAACTCATCTATAGACACTACCTTAAAGTTGCGCAACTACATGGACTTAAAACTGCATCGTGAAAAGAAGGTCATATTCTTGGGGGACTTTAATCTACCTGGTATTGATTGGCAGACACTTACTCCTGGACAGGCTGACGTTTCTGTTTGTGACCAATTGCTGGAACTTGCATTTTGCTACGGTCTGACGCAGGTTGTAACGGACTATACAAGAGTAACCTTAACGACGTCGACGGTACTGGATCTAATCTTTATTTCTACCAACATGATTTCAAACATGTCTAACTGTGAAACTTTCCAAGGTTTATCTGACCACAAGATGGTAATGCTGACTTTGAACATGAGAACCGACGTTGGTGCTAATCAGTCGCGAAAAATGTTTCTCAATTTTAAAGCCGCGGATGACGTGAGCATTTTGGATTGTTTGGAAAGTTCGTTTGATGATTTTCAGATGCTTTATCGGTCAAGTGCTGGCACTCAGGCGCTGTGGAATCACTTCTCGGATGTGACGGCACTTTGTATTCGGCAGTTTATTCCCAAGTATGCCAAAAATACTAAAAAGAAAAACCCTTGGATTACAAGGAGGTCGTGCATGCAAAGAGAAGACTAGGCCGTGCCAGAAAGGCATATTCGCGGAACGCGGATGCTAGTAAAAAGATAAATATCCAGAACACGAGCAGGAACTTAAAACAGCTTATAGGGTCTTTAAAGGCGAAGTTCCACAACGTCACGTTGAAAAACTTCCTTAGGGAGGCACCGGGTAAATTCTGGCGCTATGTAAATCCTCAGGCAAACGCCAAAAATGATTACAGGTGTGAAAATGATCTCAGGCGAGCTGATGACTTCAACTCATTTTTAGAGCGCAGCTCTAGGCGCCCGTTTCCGGCTTGAGGTGGCGTCGGCGTCGCTCGTCGGCGTCGGCGTCACCGCGCGGTGCATACGTGGCAAATTTTCCCGAAGGAACCTCATGGCCCTCCCGAAGGACCTCGGGTTCCTTCTGGAGGACCTCGGGATCGAGGGCCTCGGGTTAATTCGGAGGACCTCGAGGACCTCGGGGTTCTTCGGGAGGACCTCGGGGGGGGGTCATCGCGACGTTAACGTCATCAGTCACGTCATCAGTGATTATGACGATGCCGATGCGGATGCCAATGACGTCATCAGTGACGTCACTCGTGACGTCATCACTAATGACGTCATCGTCACGTGACCCCCAGGTCACGGACCCCCCCCCCCGAGGCGCCGCTATCCCCCCAGGTCACGTGATCCCCCAGGTCATGTGGACCCACCGAGTCACGTGACCCCCCTCGAGGTCTTGCACTCCCCCCCGCGAGGTCATCTGACCCCAGTACCCTTCCTCCTCTCCTCAAGAGCTACGCCCCGATTCGGTGTTACAGGGAGCTGTAAACGGCTTTCCTTTTTTCGTCGGTGTTCGCACTGGATAACGGTGTTGTGCCGAGGAATGATGACATAACTAATTACTCCCCGATGAACAATATTGAGGTAAATGAACAGGAGTCCTAAACCTACAACATAGACGTAAAGAAGAGTCCCGGGCATGACGGAATCCCCAATGCATTTTTAAGAAGGTACTGTGAATGGGTTGCCAAATATTTAACCATTATTTTCCAATCATCACTCTCAGAGGGTCTGTTACCAACTGTATGTAAATGTGCTAAAATTATTCCTTATTCACAAAAGTGGTACTACTTCTGATGTAAAAATTATCGCCCCATATCTCTTACCAGCACATGCTCCAAACTGCTCGAACATATCGTATCAAAACATCTTCTCAATTATCTAGATAGCAATGATTTCTTTTATCAATCGCAGCACGGGTTCAGAAAGGGCCTTTCTACTACAACTTAGCTGATCGAAACTGTTCTAGAGCTAGCCCAAACAATTAATCATCGCGGTCAGACTGACATAGTATTCTTATACTTCGCTAAGGCTTTTGATAAAGTGTCTCATCAGAAGTTCATTACTAAAATTGAACAAAATATTTAAAAACACAAGCATAAGACGAATGGTTTCGTTCTTATCTATCTTCTCGAGTGCAGTTTGTTGAGACCGGTGGTCGTACATCAAGTTTTGCTCCAGTCCTTTCTGGGGTGCCTCAGGGAAGTGTTTTGGGTCCGCTGTTATTTCTAATCTTTATAAATGACCTCCACAATGTAATTAACGTGCCAATACGATTATTCTCAGATGACTGCGTGATATATAATGAAATTAGAACACCAGATGATCAGGCCGAATTAAATAGAAAACTACGAAATATTAACAGGTGGTGTCAAGATTGGCAAATGGTTTTAAATTCAGGAAAATAAGTCTTTATGACAGTTACGAGGAAAAAACAATTTCTGAGGTACGACTACTGTATCAACGAGCATGAACTCGCAAAGGGTAACTGAGCACAAGTACTTAGGCTTAACATTCACTTCAGGATTTACGTTGGAATGCCTCATATAGACCTTTTCATTTTAGTAGCTGTCAACTTGCGATAGAGTGGGCGCTGACGCACCCGGCGCCATTGGGTTATACAATTTGTTTGTTTTGTTTCACCTAGAACGTAGCTACGTGCGTGTTTACGTTGTTTTTGCTTATCTTTGAAATACAATTATTTTCCTTGTAGCACACAACCAATGAAACAGTGTATTGAGCCACTTTGAGGACTACGAGGTGTATTTTAGCCTAAATTGCAGGTTACTTCTTTTTCAACTAACTCCTTTGATGCCATCAGTTGATTATGATTGTTGCAAACGCCTGACTGACTGACGAACGATTACCATCGTCTACGGCCGCAATTGAAGCGACACCAGTTTCAGAAAAACAAACTAATGAAGAGATTACACGTGAATATAAAAAGCTATCGAGAGCCGAATAGCCATTAATCGGCCAGACACAGAACTGCGATTTACGACCACTGTTTCAGTTTTCTGGGCACCCAACCTTTGGTGAACTTCGAAGATTAAAACGTATCGCGTAATGACGCAGATGACTGGCATAAAACAAGTGTAGTGATACCGTCAGCCTCTTCTTTTAATTCAGTGCCAGAGCATGTTTTGCCAGGCCGGGGGTAGGATACTTCTTAGATTATCAACCCTACTAAAGTACTCATAAAACATAAGCAGCATTTCGCGATATTGGCTCTAGGAAATAAATTACTTTTATGTGAATATTTGCTACTGAAGTTATGAGTACTGATATAGGTGAGAGGCCCGTCAAATTAAATCAGCATTTGTCTTCCCTACAAATTGGCCAACTATAATTAATGGGTTGCTGAAGAGAAAGCTCGGAAAGTTTGTTGAATTCAAGCGCTAGGCTGCCACTTCACGACCTCTGTGAACAAATATTTATTTGTTGAAGAGATTTAGCTTTGTAAATTTCGGCGTCACAAGCCAAAGGTAAAACTTATTCGCCATCGACGAAACCTGACCAAATAATTGTTATGCAGACGGCTTTTTTTTTTGCGTCAAGTATTGCTGGATTTCTGGATACTGACCAAATTTAAAACAGCGAGTATGCAAAACAAAACAAAAAAGCGTCGTCATTATTTTGCATGCGCCAAACCCAAACCGCGTTATGATTTACAAACAGAAACGACGTTATTTTCACAATACCTATTCTAAAACTCGCTACTGTTAAATTGTCTATGGCAGTTTCTACGATGCAGTCTGAACCTTTGTGTTAAAATAAATTAGGTCGGGTGGCACTGGTTATCTAAATATAATCAAAAATCACTTAAATGACTGTCAAAATCAGCAGCGAGCACGGTATACAATTTCTGTAACTTCAAGTAAACCGACCAATGAACGTTATATCGCAAAAAAAGATTGAGAAGCCTATACACATGAAGGTGTAATATTATGAACAAACAAATCGCCTTATGTTGTTGTACCATTATACTTTCAGCTTCAGATAAAATACAAGTTCAACGTTCATTGTCTATCTCCTCCGCAAGTTTCCTCACACAATCAAAAGAACCTATTTTCGATATATTATGAATACAAGGACGATACTTTGCAGGAAATAAAGATGGTCTCCTTGCGCTGACTATTCTTGACGCTTTCTCTGATCCTAAATGCGCGAGATAAATATACGCGCTTCTTACTGATAATGTTCCGCCACTATTAGTAACCAACCCTCAATTGTCATAAGGACCTTTCAACCCTCGTGACGTCTTAGTCGTCGGGTAGACGTATCGGACTACGCAAAGAAAGCGGTGAAACGCGACGAAAACGCAGGACAACGCATCCGCCCAGGCGCGGAGGAGAGCGAAGCAGCAAGTTGAAAGCAACCAATGGCTGCCGCGTCACGTAATTCCAAGATGGCAGCGCCCATGCTTGGGAGGATGAAATGGTCTATAGACATAGTGTCTGCAAAAGCCAATAGATCGCTATGGTACCTAAGAAGAAACTTGTCGTATGCCTCACCGGACGTAAAAAGCCTCGCCTATAAGACCCTTGTTAGGCCAGTCATAGAGTACGCCAAAATAGCATGGGATCCACATACCATCACAAATGCATTTAAATTAGAAAAAGTTCAGCGCTTCAACTGCTAGGTTTATTTATAACAAATACCGGCGCGATCCTTCTCCTACTGAGCTCTGTCAAATGGCTAATCTTCCAACCCTCGAGTCTAGGACGCATTTTGAATAGATTAAAATTTATTTTCTTAATTAATAATGATTATGCAAAGATAAACAAAGATAATTATTTCCAAGTCCTTAAAGACGAAAAATTAAGGCACCGGCATAGTTTATACATAAGAGAATATTCTGTGAAAAACGATTGCTTTAAGTATAGTTCTTTCCCAAGAGCCGTCAGGGAATGGAATAAACTGCGGAACGAAACGGTGACATCAGCATCCATTACGGCCTCCTCACTGCGTTGAAAACGTTTTGATATGTGCTAGTAAGTGAGGAGTATCGTGTGTATCGTTTTGATTACGTGCCAGCACGGAAAGCTAACAATGAAGTGTTGCTTTTTTATGAAACCAAGCGAAATGCGAGAACTCTGTGTATTTACATCTTGTACCTTTTTGCTTTTTATCATTTAGTGCCTTCCACTCCTGTAATGGCTCCTGTGATAGGGCTAACAGTATCAACTAAATAAATAAATAAATAAGAGAGAGTGAGTTCAGAATTGGTACTCGCAGACCAATTTTGTGAATTACTGGTATGGTAAGCTCGAGCAATGCAGCTCAGACCTTAAGGTACCGTGCATTGTGTAATATCCCAAAAAGCCATTGACTGCGAATTACATGCCTCCGATACACAAATGGACCGCACTTTACTACTTCGAGAAATGAAATGCGCCCTACAATCAACTCGCAAAGGAAGTCACCCGGTCCCGACTTGATAACATGGGAAATACTGGCGAATCTCGGTCCGACTGCAACTAGCAATCTTCTGAAAATGTTTAACTCTACCTGGATTGGCGAAGTTGTGCCTGAACAGTGGAGGACAGCCAAAGTTACGGCTCTCCTGAAACCAGGAAAGACCCTGATGGAATTAGCTTCGTTCCGGCCAAGTCAGCCTCACCAGCTGCGTCGGAAACTTTTGAAAAAATAATTAATCAACGCTTACAATGGTGGCTTGAAACTACCAAAGTCCTTCCGGATTCATTAGCCGGGTTTCGTTCAAAACGTTGCACAATGGACACTTAGTCACTTTGGTGGAACATGAACGTAAGCTTGGAAAAATTACAGTTGCCGTATTTTTAGATAATTAAGCAAGCATATAACACTGTTAGTCATGTAGACGTTATACACAGTCTTCTAAAGCTCGGAGTTAGAGGCCGTGTTTTACGATGGATTGAAAACTTCATTACAAATAGGACTATATTTATGCAGACAACAAATGAAGAGATTAGAAAACACGTTCTCAAACACGGCGTTCCGCAGGAAGTGTTCTCAGTCCAACATATATTTAATTCAGTCATAACTGAACTACCAAGTCGTCTTCCATCACCGATTAATGTCACAATATATGCAGATGGTATTTGTCTTTGGATTTCGGATAGTTGTGTCGAAACATTGCAAAGACAACTTCAAACTGGACTCAACACCATTGAGCAATATTTAAATGAACGAGGTATGGACATAGCCCCTACAAAATCAGTGGTGCTCTCTTTCACCAGGAAACACCTTAAAGGACTTCAACTCTCAATGAAGGTACAGACACTTGAACGTGTAAAATGCCACCGATTCCTTGGAGTAATCATGGATCAATGTCATACATGGGTCAAACATGTGGACATGTTGGTCGACAAAATAAATAGAACAATAAACATCATTCGTTATTTTGCTGGGCAAAACTGGGGTAGGCTCAACAGAGTCCCAGTTAATTTTACACTCAGCTCTGGTACGACAAACAATTGCTTACTCAATCCCAGCACTATCTGGTTTATCAGCTACACAAGAGAATAGACTACATTTCATGCTGGCTCGAAGTTTGCGAGTTTGTCTCGGCGTACCGCGTCCGACGTCGGGAACCCTTGTATCTAGCAGAGGCCAAGCAATTACCAGTATCATCATTACGTGAACAGGAACTACTGCGTAATTTCCTACGAGTATCGACGCAGCACTGTAACCACCCACTTGCTGACGCATTATTGACTCGAAGCGAATCCTGCAATAGCTATGACTTGCAACATCAACTTTTCAACTACCCGACTACAAAGTGTGGGTGCAACAACCTAACAAACCACCCTGGATATACCAGCCTCCAGAAATCCAAATAGATCTACAAGATTTCAAATCAAAAGCAACAACGACCGCATTGGTTATTGCTCAAAGTTCCCTTACATATATAAAGGAAGCATATCCTGATCATATACATGTATACACCGATGGATCCACAAAGAAAACGGATCAACAGCGGCATATATCATACCAACACTTCAAGTCGAAAATCTCATATCGAGTCTCCCACAGAACATCATCAACAACGGCAGAGCTACACGCTATCTTCTCTTCAGTAGAGCATATATGAGAGACAAGCGCGGTTCAAACAAGTGGCTGATAAGTACAGATTCTCAGGCAGCACTTAAAGCTATCAATGCAATGAGCCCTCAAAGCCCAAACTCATCACTCGTTTATAGAATTATAGAAGCTATCAATGATTGCCTAAATTCTAGACATACAATAAAGTTACAATGGATTCCAGGCCATAGCGGCATCCAGAGGAAATATGGAGGCGGACAAGCTTGCTACAAACGCACACACTTGTGACAGGGTGCAAATGATACCTTATGCAAGTACCGACATAAAAATCCATGATAGAGAATCAGTCCAAAGAAATATCATGGAATATATGGTTCAATGATCGAGGTAGAAACTCTATATTGTATCAGGTAGACCCAAATATCCATTTACCAATTCGAAATGACCTTCCAAGAAAGATCGAAACGTTATTACACCGCTTACGTTTGGGAGTAGCATACACGAATGCATTTTTGTCTAAAATTAACCGAATAAATGACCCTAGCTGGGACTGTGGGCACGCGACAGAAACAATACAACATCTTTTCATCGACTGCCCTCGGTTCGACCAGAATTTGATCACGACTAAAAGTACGACTGAACGTTATTGAGAACCCGACCATTTTCTCTCAACAAGGTACTAGGACCGTGGCCTAACCATGGATAAGAGAAACAAGCATTTTCAGCAATCGGACAATTCTTGGAAGAGACTGATATTGTAAATAATTACTAAAATGGGATGTATTATATACTGCAAAAAATATATATATATACATCTGTCCAAGTGAATGATTGTGAATAACTTTGCATGCTCGGTGAAAATAGTGGTGTGATAAGGGATGTGACATGTAAAAGACCGAACTTCTCTGACTGATCGTGTGACATTTCAAGTGGACTCAATATAACCAAATAATTGACTGTTTTTTGTTTGCGGGTAAACACTTGAGGGGGGGGGGAGCGGGAGTGTCTAGATTGTCATGTGGGGTGTTCTCTTTTTTTTTTCTTAACGAGTAACTGAACATGGAGTAGCCGGCCATGCCATCACGGCAGCCAACATCTCCAATTTCTTTTCTTTTTTTTGTCATTTAATAAAGAGAGAAAAGAAAGGGCTCCACGTACGAAGTTTGTTGAAAACAAAGGCGAAGGCTATTTCATCGAGCAGCTGGTATTCCTGGAATTGGGGCTCGAAGCGGTAATTTTTGATATCCTGACGTGTCACAAGATGTATTTAAGTGGAACGAACATTCTTCAGACTCACTCATCGCCAAGGTACCGGAGCTGCCCAGTCGCCAGACGACGAGACAGAAAGTGACCATGGCGAAGCTTCTAGGAGCAGAAACCCTCGTCTTCGTCGTAATATTGATGAATCTGAATCCTTCTGTTTTCACAATGTTCATCAACATGAGGAAATGTAGCAAGAGTATGTATAATCGTCGAACTGCCTCGTTATTTCTTTGTTTTGTAATATTTAGTAGAATATTAGGAAAGATTATCATATTATTGTATTAGGACCTTTCTGAAATTAATATTGGTGATTTAGAGCAAGTGCTTACCTAATTTATATTTTTCTTCGGATATTTTTTTCATGGTTAGCGCTTTCGCACCGCGAACCGGATGGGGGGAAAGCCTCCGCTCCCGTCCAGCAAATGCTGCGCAGAATTTGGCCACGCGATAGCTTGTGCGGCGACAGCCGTGGTTAGGCCCGTACAGCCTCGAAGAAAAGGCCTGCACCTTTCCCTCTTAAACGTCACCACTCGTGGATCCTCGCAGCACCGCCTAGCTGCGCGTCGACATCGCCGCCAGCCCGTCTCGCAGCGTCTTCCAACGAGCGCGACGCTAGCATCTGCCTCGTTATAGCAACTCCTCGTCGAGTTGCAGCGTGTTTGCCGCTTGGGGTGGTCTGCGATCCACTAGCGATGACGTCATGCGCAGGCCTTGTTAGCACCATTTAGTATAGCTGCCGCACCACTTATCTTAGTACGCCATTTTTTGGAGACGTCTTCTGAGCATATGTTGAACTACGTGTGCTGCGTCAGGTTTCGGCGTGAGCTCGGCCCAGCTTCTTCTATCAAGACCGGGAGCTGCGTCATCATTCGGCGATAACTCGCATCAAATAACACGCTACGTGTCCAGAAAATGGCGACGGCCCATGTTGCTTCGCGATGTTTCGAAAAGTGTCAGTTCGCACAGGAGAGCAAGCTTCGCGATGAGACAGAAACGAAAGGGAAGCTCCCTTGGACCGTAGGTTCGTCAGCGACACAGC
>JAZHYW010069904.1:0-30892 GCA_037355805.1 Ixodes ricinus
TTATTCGATATAATTGAAATCAATAAACGATAAAGACGAAGAGGGAAAGAATACACCCGAGATCACTTCATGCCTAGAGTCACTAAATGAGCTGCGCTTAAAGTATCGGCACTCCGCAGTAGTATGCGTTTTGGGGAGGGTTGAAACCGACTGTTGTTGGGGCGTCTAAGTACGCCCCAACAACAGTCGGTTTCCCAACCCCCTCCCCAAAACGCATACTACTACTACTACTACGTTCCCCAAAATTGTTTTTGGCGCCGCCATTTTGGGTCTTCTGCAGAGCAAACGCAACTGCCGATCGTCATGATCCAAAAGTGCGACTTCCTCTGCATTAGATGCGGTGCTAGGAAGCTGATGCAATATTGCTATGCTCTGTCGCGGGTTGTTTAAACATGCGTGGAGGACGGAAAGCGTTTCCTGTGATTTTAGATAAAGCTTGAGATAACTGGCAACCATGATTTTAAGCCACAATATGGCCAAGTGTCGTTACTCTGAAGCGTAGCTAATTTACTGGCACTAGCGGGAACAATGAGGAAGAGGCAGGTGTCAAATGGTAGTGGCTTGTGGAATCCACGGGGCTCACGTCATGGCCCCTCCAGGTATTACAAGCTTCTTGAACAAGGACAGGAATAGTGTCATTAAATAAGCTACGCTTCAGAGTAGCGACACTTAGCCATATTGTGGCTTAAAATCATGGTTGCCAGTTATTTGAAGCTGTATCTGAAATCACAAGAAACGCTTTTCCGTCCTCCACTTTAAACAGTTTGCGACAAAGCAATGCAATATTACATGAGCTTCCTAACACTGAATCTAAGGCTGAGGAAGTCGCAATTTTGAATCATGACGATCGGCAGTTGCGCCTGCTCTGCACAAGCACCAAAATGGCGGCGCCCACAACACTGTCGGGGAAGAGAGTGCCGATACTCTAAGCGCAGCTCATTTATTGGCCCTACTTCATGCGAACATGCTTTCCCCTGACTGAAACTGAAACTAAATATGAATAATACAGCATTATTATAGCTTATTTAGTTTTAACCACCTACACATAATGAGAGGAGGAAGCGGCCGGGTAGGAGAAACGCGGGTTTTATATGCGACTGTTCTAATCAACGTTAGTTCCAACCGTCCCAAAAGAGAGAACGCGCGAGCTTGCGCTGGTTAAAAAAAAAGACGGTCCAAAGAAAGGAGGCGGCACGCTGTGTTCTTCGTGATTGTGCGTCTAATTGCAAATTGTTGTGTGTATGTTTATACAGCCGGAAGTTAGTCTGCCTTAGTGGGCGTCTGGTGTCTCAGGTGTAGATGAGCAATTTAGCCAGTGCGGTACAACCGCAAACCTGGGGCCTTTAACGTGCACCACGCAGTAGTGATACACGACCGCACGCCAGTATGATGCTCTTCCAGATCGAAACGGGCAGGGGCGGGGTGGGTTCTGCAGCGCGAGCTTTCGCTCCACGTGCTCCGAGCTGGTGTGCGCTACTTCGTTTCAGCTTGGGTCCAGACGCAGCCGATGCTACAAGCGCGAGCTCCGGGCTTCCAGCGTCCCTGCCAAGCACGCGCGCTCGTGCAATACAAGCACTGTTCAGGGCCACACGCTCGTGCTTGTAGCATCGGCTGCGTCTGGACCCAAGCTGAAACGAAGATAGACATGCACTCGGCCACCGATCGCCCCCCCCCCCCCCCTTTATATAAGTATTTGAAGATCGACGATGGACGTCGATCGTCTCAAGGTAATGTAACGTAATAACATTATATAAATAATAAACATATTGAAGGATTGAACGACTCAATTTTTCAATTCTTGGATTGTAATATGGCGGTAGCCTATTGTACTTACTGTTGATGAAGAGCAATTTGAGGTGACAAGGTAATGATTAAATGATGAGGCTCTATAAGGACGACGATATTAGTGGGTGTCGAACCACAACGTACAGTGCCAGACTTGTTTCAAGTATCGTGCACCCAAAGACCTTTCTTCAACCGCAACAGAATATGGTAGAATCAATGAGGATGCTGCTTTACAACTGCACGTGGAACAGGAAAACTGCAATGTGCAGAAGTGCGGCTTATTCGTTAATATGAAGGACGGATTTCTAGCAGCATTCCCTGATTGACTACTTGGAACAAATGGCCTCGTTGACGTAAAGTGTCCCCGTTCCAAAAGATTCTTGAAGCTTACTGAAACCGCAAAGGAGTATGAGGCGAAAAATAAGAAAAAGGAGCCTGGTGTGAAAGGTCCAAATCATCACCACAGCCTCTACTACCAAATACAAGGGCAGTTAACACAATACACAGAGAGAGTTTTGTGATTTCGTTATATTTACACTCAAGGGCATTGATATCCAACGTATTCAGAGGGATGACACCTTCTTGTCAACCATAGAGCCTTTTCTACTCAAGTTTTACATGGAAGGCCCGACTTCCGCTGAAATTCCTCACGTAGACGAGTTGTCCGACCGAATAATCTGCCATTACTCCCGATCTGGGAATCTCTCGATCATCATTCATGGCCATAGTATCATATGAGATCGAGGGGTGTGGCTCTTCGTCCGCCGAACATTGCTTCGGCGGGTGTTTTTGCCGTGTAAGATGAGACCGTCGCGTGCTGCTGGAACAAGAACCTGGCGATTCTTCACTGAACTGCTTCTTCCGTAAGCTTCAAGAGGGCTTTCTTCGTTTAGCACACCATCTGCTCTGCTTGCCCGTTAGTTGCAGGATAGTATGGTGCACTAATGTGATGCCTGGTGCCGTTTTTTTTTTTTTTTTTGGGGGGGGGGACTTGTTTATTTTATTTGAAGCAAGATTTGGCGCGTTATCAGAGAAAAGTATTTTCGGCAGGGGAGAAGTAGAGAAAAGAGAGCGTAGAACGTCAATGATGCGTTTGTACGTCGTGGCAGGCATCGTGTAAACTTCCAACCACTTAGAGTATGCATCGACCATGACTCCGCAGATGCGGATACGTTTCGCTACCCACAGACTGAATAGTGGATCGTTTTCGGTTACAGTTCATGATGGCGCTGGACTCGAGGAAGCCTTCGACTCTTTCCACAAAGTTAGCCCAGGTGCCAGCACTTTTGTCGAAAGCGGTAAGTGTTCGAAACGTCGACAACGTCGGTAGCCACGTGCTGTGCTTGACACTGGACGCTTACCATTCGCTGAGAAGAAACTTGCTTGTTCGTCTGCCACGAATCGTCCGATATCAAATCATCACCGCTACTCCATCTCCCAACAAAACAGGTCGTCATTGTCCGCATGTCCATAGTTAGCAATCACGTGAACTTATAAATTCCCATACGCTCATAACTTGCCGTCGCTAAACGCCGTTCATTCATAGCGTCTTCATTGCAAATAAACGTCTTCCTAAATTTATTCTGATGGTTTTCATCATACTCCTCCTAAGCTGTACTTACAACATTATATGTGTCGGTACTTCCTATAATGTAACAACCTTTACAAAATCTCCCGGATCCCGTGAAAGACAATATTTCGTTATGTCACTTTTCGGTCGTCATTATAATAGTGAGGTAAGTACCGTAAATCGCGAAGCAGTTTTGCTTGACGTCCGCTTCCATTGGTGTCTTGGAAGATTTAGTCTACTGAGCGTGCATTCCTGCAGAAGAAGTTTTCATTGAAAGAATATTCACACGTAAATCAACAATTGATTCCTTCTTGGTAAGATTTATTGCGAAAGCCCGTTACAACCGCCGAACCGCATCTCCCCATATCAGAGAACAATTTATCCAAAGCCTGACATTCTCGCATACATGCGTTTGCTGGGCCACGCTATTGAGCCAGCTGAGCACAGCTGGCAGCGGCGCGAGCAAGGCCACGAGGGGAACGTGATGGTGCTCGAGCCATCCCACCGTGAACCAATGTTTCGGCCACCCCACGGGTGCGTGTCGCCATCTACTGGTTGAACTAACGCCTTGTTCAAGATGGCTGCCGTGGGACCGCAGCCTTAATGGTAACCAGACTGTTGAGCTGCAGAAGTTTTGAGCGCAACAACCAAATTTAGATACTTTCTTGTAATATTTCTGTGTAAAGCGGTAAAGCTTTAAGCACATGGCACTAATGCAAGGGCTGTGGTATGTAGGCACATGTGGTTGACATGATAAGCATATACATAATACGTTATCAAAGGAGGCTGGCTTTTAGTTATTACAGCAGCCGCTGTCCTGCCTTTTTGTGTAATATCTCCCTGCAACGTTTTAGCTCGCTGCTGTTGACACTATCGCCATCTCGGCAATAACCCTCCATGGCACCGAGATTTTGTTTTGGTCCCTAGAGTGCAAAGTTGAGGGTTCAAACCGTTTCTGGTTCTTTCCCAAGGGAATCTTTGGGGCATCACTCACATCCTCAGTTGCTTTGTGACGTTTGATTCTTGTAATACTGCCACGATGCTGTACTGAAGAGTAAATAAAGTGAAGACTAGCAGATCTACCTTTCATCTATTCATTTCCTTGACAGCTTTGAAACACACATTGGGAAATACTTAGCTAGACAATCCTTCCTTCAGTGGACATTAATGAAGTCCTATATTTTATATTTTTTCTACTTCCACATCCTTGTACAAGTATTTGGTTTGATTCAAAAATTTTTCTTACAAAATAAATATTGTTGTGCTCACTCCAAAGTGAAGATTCATTATTTGCAAATCTGTTGTGATGCCTGGACACTTCTGTATACAATATGAATAAATATTGACAAATGATCAACTCACTCTTCCACATCTCGACGAGGAGTTTTTCATCCTCCTTGCAGTTGGTAGCATACCAGTACAGATGGTTGGAGGCAGGCTGTGCCCAGTATGCCAACACTTCACACCTGGTGTACTTGCTGGCCTTCTGCGGCGGTCTTGCGGTACTGCAAGACCGCCGCCGACTGATCGTTAGGCTATTTATTTTGTTTCTTTAGATTTTTATCGTGACCACTATTCCACCGTGCCTCAGATTTTCCGGCGGAGGTCCGGCAGTTTTTGATAACTATTATTATCGTCGTTTTGAAGGGCACTCTTCCTATGCTGCTTCGTCTTCGTTCCTGGCGCCATAAAAATATAGGCGGGAAAAGTTAGCGCCACATATAAATAAATAAAAAGTTTAGTTCAAGGTCGGATTGGTTTGTGGATACAATTAGTCCAATAATTAATTAGCCCAATTATTTAGCTTTGTTATTAGCATCTGTTGTGTGCATGCGTGAAATACAGCACCCAATGAGAAGACATGAGAAGATCGCTGCAAGTGCTGGACCGTAGACCATTTAATGCCACCAAAATCCGGAGAACTTTTGGCGCTATCACTGTATAATTTTTAAAGCGCTACAAAAACACGTCGGGGACACTGAACTTTTGGACCAACTTTGAGTCCGTGAGCGTGTGATGTGTGTGTATGCCATTCTTTATTTTTAGATTGTAGGCGCAAAAAATCTACACGGACTAGTGTGGCCTGAGTAATGCAGAGTCTAGGCCAACATCTGGGTGCTGTTACTCAGGCCCTAGTCAGTATGGATTTTTCGCGCCTATAATCTAAACAGAAAGAATATTTTTATGGCGTCAGGAACAAAGCAGCATAGGAAGAGTGCACTTCAAACGACAATAATAATAATTATTAGAAACTGCCGGATCTCCGCTGGAGAGTCCGAAGCACAGTGAAGTAGTCACCGCGATAAAAAATCTAAAGAAACAAAATAAATGGCCTAACGGTCGTCGGCGGCGTCATTAGGACTCGGTCGTTATTTTCTTTTCTACCACGTCGAATTCATACGCCAAGACTCTACCTCCTCCGTTCCAACGCGTTGTCAGCTTCAAATAAAATTCGTGGCACCCTCTGAAAAAAAAAATAAAAAAAAATAAACTTTTCGAGCAGCCAGAGCAGCCTGGCCGCTCCTCCTCTCATCAAAGAAGACGCCGTCACGCCGTCAGAAAATCCAACCGCTCTCTTTTTATTTTTATTCACTTTGTTACTTTTTTTGTTGTTGGGTTCGACTGCTCCCTTCTCTGTGACGATGCCGTCTGTGGACATACGTTTGGCGTTTGTTTTGTCACGCGATGGTGTGGTCCGACCGATCAACCAATGAGTTTGTTGGAATTGTGTCACGAGGTAGAAAATGGCGGATCAAATAAAAATAATAAATGCAAAGAAGCGCGCAGTTCCCCTCAGGCGCTTTATTTTTCCAGAGGCGAGCATCGCAGTGCCATGGCGTTCAATTTGTGCCGTCTTCATGACGCCATGAAAGATCATCTTGAAGCAATTAATTTGCTTCAGCGCATGGGCCTGCTCCTGGCTCCTGGGTTTTCGTGCGTGTCCAGAGTGCGAAGCTGCGATGACAAGCTGCAAGTCCGCGATAGATCTGCGGATCGCTACACGTGCGGGTGCGGTGTGTGGATGCCTCGTGCGGTGTACAAGAGGAAGCCGGTCAAAGTTCAGTGCCGGGGCCAGGTCTCGGCACGGAGCGGTTCTTTTTTCGAAGGATCGCACCTGACGCTTCTCCAACTCATGAAAATCATCCTCCGGTGCCAGAACCTACCGTGCACCGTCATTCAGCGGGAGACTGATATCGCAAGTAAGACAATAACTGATTGGGCGAGCTTTTGTCGGGAGGTTGTGCTAAATGCCGTTTTTAAGCATTTAGGCATGATTGGTGGCGAAGGCGTGACTGTGGAACTAGACCAGAGTATGTTCGGTCGGCGAAAGTACCATCGCGGGTATTTAAGGCCTGGCCAGTGGGTTTTTGGCGGTGTGGAGCGTTGCAGCGGGTGTTGCTTTCTTGTTCCCGTGGAGACCTGTGACGCTAAAATCCCTGCAAGGGCTAATAACCGAGTGGGTCCGCCCTAGAACAAGAATAATCACTGACTGTTGGGCTGGCTGTAGCAAGCTTGCAGATGACGCTCGCTTCACGCACCTCACCGTAAACCACAAGCTACACTTTGTCGACGCGAACACTGGTGCGCATACCAATACGGTGGATCGCACCTGGGCCCACGTCAAAAACTCTCTTCCATCTGGACGGCGCGAGAGCCACCATTTCACTGGTAACAGTCACCTTGCAAAATTCATGTTGTCGGGGAGAGAGAAGGCGCGCGGAAACACTGATAGATTCCAGTCGTTCGTCGCCGTGGCCGCCAAAATCTAGAGCCCCGACGCAGACAGGGCGATGATTCTGACGGCCCCGGTGACTTTGAGTGATCCGCTGCGCTGAGCCCGTCGCCCGCCTGAATGCATAAAGGCGACTTATGTGCCAACCGCTTGTCAAGTGCTCGTTACGTCAGTTATAGGTTCTGGTAGCGGTCTAAACGGCCCTTTTCAGGGCCCCCATATTTTGAAAACGCAGCTGTGTTCTGTATGCGGCACTCCGTGTCTCTGTAAAAAGTTTACAGGAAAGACCCAGCAAAGGTATGTGGTCCCCAACTTCGATATCGCGTGTTATGATTCAAATAAAATTGTCCTTGCTCATTTCGCGCCTTTGATCCCAATAAATGCCGACGTTGCAGTCGTCCCGCGGTGTTGTTGCTTGCTCCGATCGCCGTCGGCGTGTCTCAGCTTCGTCGTCTTTGCTTGCGGCGCGGCGGCGGGAGGCGGTTGATCTGACATACCGCGTTCAACTTCGGCTAGCAGACGGCGTTCGTAAAATGGCGTCAGCTGTTGCTGGCTTCACGCGGCGGTACCGTGCGTGCTTCCATTCATTCGGCGTTCGTTGGCATGGTGACGGCGAGGAAAGCAGACGAACTATTTGTTGCGGAAGAACGCTGCGGCGCAGCGATACCATTTGCGTTCTAAGGCCCTTCCCCCATGCTTTTCAATGGGCGGAAGGCGAACAAAAAGAGTTCGAAATAAGGACTTAACGCAGAATGCTGCATTTCTCCAGCGCCTCATAATTTGACGAGCCTTACACGAAAAACGTGTTTTTTTGGCCATCCCGCGTCCTGTTTTTTTTTATCCGTCACATGGGTCTAAAGTATCAAACTGCCGAAATATTGTATAAATTATTCATTAACAGCTTACCATCGTCATGGGCACGATTTCAATTTGTCGTCATTGAACGTAAACACACAGTACAAAATGTGGCCAAAGTATGCAGAGAGCAGGGGTGAGACAGGTGAAACAGGTTTTGGAGCAATTTTTGAAGGAGAAAATTCTGGAGTTTGGAGCAGCTTAGGAGCACAAAATTCTCGTTATGGAGCAGCAGTTTATGCATTTTGGAGCAACTTCGAAGCACGGAAGTCTACAGTATGGACAGTGGCGTCACTAGGGTCAGCGGCACCCGGGGCGGTAGCCTGCCGTGATAACCCCCCCCCCCCCTCGCTTTCGCGTAGCCCACCGCAACACCCCCCCCCCCCGCTCTCGCATAGCCCACCGCAACACCCCCCCCCCCCCCCCGCTCTCGCATAGCCCGCCGCGACACCCCCCCCCCCCCCCCCCCCGCTCTCGTGGCCCGCCGCGACACCCCCTGAGCTCTGCACCCGGTCCGCCCCCCCCCCCCCCCTTGTGACGCCACTGAGTATGGAGCAGATTAGGAGCAGGAAATGCTAGAGCAGCTTATCACAAATTTAAATCATAAAAAATCTGATATAAATCACATAAATCAGATTTTTCTTTTTTAATCGTTATTTTTGTCCACCCTGGTTCCAATAACTCATCAGCGCCGATACGCACCAAGATTAAAAACATATATATAAAAATGGAACATGCAAACGTGAGTTTTATGCACATAGATGACGACAGGAAACACAGGCTTGCTGAACCGTTAGGTGGGCACCAGGTCATCAAGCTTATACGAACTGGTGTCAAAGCGCAATTCTAGTGCAAAACTTTTTAAAGCGGTGATTCGAGAGCATGAACAGGGAAGCACGGCTTACTACAACCAGACATCGATCGGACGCTCGTAGAAAGCACGTGCAGATAGAAAAAGCTCTCCACAAAAGTGAGTCACAAGGTAAATAGTGAATTGATAGAAAAACTATGAGCACCACATGCACGCTAAATACGGGTGTGTGACTGATTCATTCGATTGCTCACGCACTGGAAGCCCGTGTGTCATAACCGAAAATACTCACAACGACGGTGCCGTCCATTTTGACGAGATTACGGACACGAATGGACAATTACACAATGAAGGCGCTCAATAGCACTTTTAAGAAAAGGTTTACTCTCAAAACGAGAGATATACAGTCTAAGCTCATTATAACAGACCTGGTTACAACAGACATTTGGATATAACATACCGATTTGTGAAGTTCGGTTGGTTTTCCTCTATGCACCATTGACTCGACTTCATATCTGCATACAACATACCCCTTTTACAACAGACCAAAATCTTGGTCAAAATCAAGGTCTGTTATAACGGGCTTAGACTGTACTTAGGTTTGTTCATCTTGATAGCCTGCCCGTCGTACCTCCTGCGGTCAGACAGCGAGACCGCGTGACAGCACACCGTTAGCATGCAGTCACAAATGACAGCAGAAAGTAGTAGGGAAATCGGGAAAAGAACACGGATCATAGGTATAGAAGGGTATTACAGCTGAAATCTCCGTATCCGGCGGTTGCTTGCGCCACCCTGTACCTGTCCCGTGTAATTTATTATGACGAGATTGAATATTGCTAACCAAGCTCTCGTTTCCCGCTAAATCTAACGTCGCCGTAAACTTGTTTTTTTTTTTTTTAACTTTTTTTTGAGCGATTGGTTTTGCGTTTTCGGCGCAACTAGGTGCAAAAAATCTGGTTTGTATCAAAATGGCGCAATTGGCGCAGATGTCACACCCCTAAGAGAGGCACGTACAAAATAAAAACAAGTTAAGACCTAAGTGCAAAGTGCGACACTGTTACTAAAAACAAGCGATCGCCGGTTTTTTGCAGTTTTTCTCTTAGAATCGAAAGGCTGTCATTAAAACTACTAATGTCGTTGGAAGTGCATTAACCTAAGATGTGAAATTTGTTGCCCACCAATAGCGATTCGAAGTAATATTTGAAAAAGCGCCAATGTCGTGTTCGCGCTAACAGCGTCGCGCAGTTTACATTCTCAAAAGCATGGCAACGTTGTGAAGGTCACATAAATGTATAGCAACAACAAAACATACATAAAAAAAAACATTTTAATAGTATGCGCCTAATTAACAAAAGTATGAGTTCTTAAAAACGTCTTGTTGGCGGCTCGTTATACACCACATGCCATCAATAGAGCATTAATCCTAAGATGACATCTACCCGACATCAGCAGCGACAAAAGAAACCATTGCACAGGGTCACTGAAGAATTTTCCAGAACTTCTCCTGGCCTTCCATCCAACTGCATGCTTTGCGGGCTGGTGCTCTAACCTGAAACGCAGAATGTCTGCCTGACAAAAGCCACGACGTCACGTACGAATCTTGGCAAAATCGTTGCAGTGGTGGACCGTTCACCTAAATAAACAGCAGTGTCGATAGCCTCGTTATACACAGCGATGACCCTCGTTCACAGTCAGCAGTTGACACGGGAATATAGTTCACAGCCGTCACAACTCCTCGGAGTTTCTCAGGAACATTTTTTCCCCCGTTTTCAACATACCGTAAAATTCCGAGCAAGCGCCCCCCCTGCACGCATGTCAAAAATGCCTGCAAAGTGGGGGGCGCTATCCCGGAACGGCACCGAAATTCAAAATGGCGACGACAAAATGTTTTCGCCAGAAAAAGAAAAAAAAGCGCAGTGCACACAGATTTAATATTTTATTTATCTCTGAGAACAGACTTTATTAGGCCAAAGATTTGTCACTGCTGTGTTAATTACTTTCAAAACCATTAAAAGACTCCTCAGAGTCGGCCGCAAAAGAAAGTTCGCAGCATTCCGCGATGTTTGCCAACTGCATGCCGTTGGCTATTTTGACAGCCTCTTCAGAAAGAAGCCGGTTGCTAATGGCTCATTTTGCACTTCTTTCGCGCTCCAGGTATTAAAAGAGCGCGTCGTCCACGTATTCACTGAACACCGGCGCGCCGTTACTTAGCTTTCGTCGAACTTTGGCTTTCCCATAGTTTGACTGTAGCAAATTGTGAGAATTCTTGTCCCATTCCCGTATCCAATCGAGCTTGATGTGTCGAGACCGTCTGATGTACGTCTTTCCCGTTTTCACAATGACATTGGACGACCTCGACTTTCTTTGCCACTGTGTAAGAATGCATAGCCGACCTCACACCCCCAAAACAAAGCGACAATGGCGCGTAGTGACCCGGTGGCTGATCGGGCTGCAAAGTAGGATTGGATTGGATTGGATTCTTGGACTGAACTTCGCAGGCCAGTGTTGCCTGGGCGCGGTCAGCGCGGCGCGTGATACGGGTGCGGAGCGGGGAGGGGGGCGCTTTCCCGGAACGGCGCAGAAATGTGAAATCAGCACTGAAGTTGGGGGGGCTCTTGCACGGGTGGGGGCGCTTGCTCGGAATTTTACACTCTTTGAAGCCGTGTTAAGCTTTTTTCTCGTTTGTACCAAGCCTCTGTGCTAAGCGAGTTATCTGATCCTCCCCTTAAAGCACGTCCAGCTCATCGGACCAGGTCGAGGGATCTAACAGCCGAATTTGAAGCACTTAGTTTTAACAGCGTCGTTGACTTGCACTGACATTTTCCTGGGGCGGGCTTTTCTTGCTTCAAAAACTGCAATCTGCCTTGTCACCAAGTTGTGCGCCTCTGGCAATGTCATGGCACGCACCTGAAAGTTCAAAGAAAGTTCCAACAACTCAGCCAAGCTGTCATGGAGCAGTGCCAAGTTCTGGACAAACTCAACTGACGACAGCCTTTCTGCAAGCCCTATATACTGTGCCTTCTCTTTGGTGTCTCGCTTGGGATCCTCGGAACACTTCATGAAGTGAGCGTAAAGTGAAGGGTATGATGTCATGACAGCATTCACAGTCCTGCTTGACGCCACCCACCTCGTATCGAGGACTCTCCCCACATACAAAAGGGAGGCGTTCAAGTCCTTTGTACAGCCTTCGAGTTCTCTGCGGTTCTTTGGAGAACTGCTGTACAAGCAGTACAGTTTGTCCACGAAAATTTTGAAGTGGTTGATACCTTGCACGTCGCGGTGGCTGGTTTCCTTCTTGCAGAGCTTGAGCTTGAGCAGCCGAAGCCAAAGTGGCGATAGCAATTCGCTATTGTAACCACAGTTACTTGCTCCCAAGCACGCACAAGCATGTGTAGCGCACTTAGGAGCGTCACCTGATAGTTGTTACACAAAATAATTCGCTTCAACAAACGGCGCCGGTAAAACGATTTTAAATTTTTGATGATACCCTGGTCCATGCGCTGCAGCGCCACTGTTGTGTTAGGTGGAAAAAGGCTAGCTCAATGGCCTTCATCTCAACTTCTACCTTATGAGCCGAACAGTTGTCAACAAGAAGCAGGACTTTCCGGCCACAACGCTCGAACTTTTGTCCATCTTCGATAGCCACTGTCCGAACAGCTCCCCCGTCATCTATGCCTTTTTGTTGGCCGCGTAGTCTACTGGGAGGGACCGAATGTTCTTGAAGCAACGAGGACTTTTTCACTTGCCGATGACCAAAAGCGGCAGCTTTTCAGTCCCTGTCATGTTCGCTGCAACCAATACAGTTATCCTCTCTTTGCTCTTTTCCCTCCAGTGCACTTGTCGCCTTTATATGCAATTGTTTTGGCGGACAGCAGTTTGAAAAATAAAGCAGTTTCGTCCGCATTAAATATGTCCTGCGGAGAATACTTCGCCATGTGGCCTTGCAGCAACTCGGAGCGCCAAGCTTCAATTGTTTCAACGTTTACGGCCTTTGCTTCTCCCGACACAGCATGGAAAACAAGGTCGTAATGCTCGCGGAAACGGAGCAGCCACCCATCTGAAGCAGCAAAGTCGTTGTAACCCAGCTGCTGGGCGAAGTCCGCTGCCTTCGCCAGTATGACAGGGCCGCTCATTGGAATATTCTGTGCACGCATGTCCTTAATCCAAAGCAGAAGCGCTTTCTCAAGGTCGGGATAATTTGCGGGCCACATCCTCTTCCTTTTGTTGGCCACTTCTGCCGCCCAGGCGCCTTCAATAGCCCATTTATTCTTTATGTAAGTAGATAGCGTGCTTGTCGGTATTGCATGCTTCTTCGCAATTTCTTGCTTAGAGAAGAGTCCGGCGTCCACTTCCCACAGGATGTCACTCTTCTCTTGCAGTGTTTTGCACACGCCATCTTCAAGTCGCAGTTCTGGGTCCGACTGAGCCACACAACCGATGTTCACCGAAACGAAAGTTAGCCGAGGCTTAACACCAACGCAAAGAATCGCGACGGCCAGTAACTCCAAAGCTGAAATCAGATGTGAACAACTGACGGAGACTGCCGAGATTGTGTAAGCGTTGTAAAACTAGAAGGGAGAGAGAACTACTATTACAAAGCGTTGTGAATGTAGATGGGGGAGGGGGAGCGGGGAGGGGGGAGGAGAGGCCGAACATACATTGGTGAAGGTGGCGAAGGTCCCGATTCGTCGGTTCTTGATTGCAAGCACAGCTGCGACGCACTTGATTCGCTGTGTTTTGGTGCTTGCCGAGCCATCTGCCGTTCAACAACAGCAGCTACACGACAAGATTTGCAAAGCCTCCGAGATCGGCGCAGGCAAGGAGTCTCGGAGGTCCCGTGTACGTAGAACGGAGAGGAGGCAGCCACCACTGCCTTCTGGCCGCCTCTGCAGCGGTTAGATTTTTCCCGGTCCTTCTCTCGCCATTCTCTCTGTTTCGGAGGCAACACAGCCTCGTGTGTAGGCAGCGGGGTACGTTTCTCTGGCCGCGTGCCAGGCACGAAGCCGCTGGCGCGGTGGCGCGTAGTTTGAATTCTTTATGGCGGAACCTACTCGCGTTTGAATTAACGGGCTTTTTTATACATAGACTTCTATGGAGCTTGGCCGGACCAAATCGTACAGTTCGAATTATTCATAAATTCAAATTATGGAAGTTCGAATTAACGAGCTTTCACTTAATGGTAACCAGACTGTTGAGCTGCAGAAGTTTTGAGCGCAACAACCAAATTTAGATACTTTCTTGTAATATTTCTGTGTAAAGCGGTAAAGCTTTAAGCACATGGCACTAACGCAAGGGCTGTGGTATGTAGGCACATGTGGTTGACATGATAAGTCATATACATACAATGTTATCAAAGGAGGCTGGCTTTTAGTTATTACAGCAGCCGCCGTCCTGCCTTTTTGTGTAATATCTCCCTGCAACGTTTTAGCTCGCTGCTGTTGACACTATCGCCATCTCGGCAATAACCCTCCATGGCACCGAGATTTTGTTTTGGTCTCTAGAGTGCAAAGTTGAGGGTTCAAACCGTTTCTGGTTCTTTCCCAAGGGAATCTTTGGGGCATCACTCACATCCTCAGTTGCTTTGTGACGTTTGATTCTTGTAATACTGCCTCGATGCTGTACTGAAGAGTAAATAAAGTGAAGACTAGCAGATCTACCTTTCATCTGTTCATTTCCTTGACAGCTTTGAAACACACATTGGGAAATACTTAGCTAGACAATCCTTCCTTCAGTGGACATTAATGAAGTCCTATATTTTATATTTTTTCTACTTCCACATCCTTGTACAAGTATTTGGTTTGATTCAAAAATTTTTCTTACAAAATAAATATCGTTGTGCTCACTCCGAAGTGAAGATTCATTATTTGCAAATCTGTTGTGATGCCTGGACACTTCTGTATACAATATGAATAAATATTGACAAATGATCAACTCACTCTTCCACATCTCAACGAGGAGTTTTTCATCCTCCTTGCAGTTGGTAGCATACCAGTACAGATGGTTGGAGGCAGGCTGTGCCCAGTATGCCAACACTTCACACCTGGTGTACTTGCTGGCCTTCAGCATTTTTTTGCTTATGCCTGGAAGCAGTTTGAAAAACACTCTCAGCCTTTCCACTTTGGTGAAGAAGGAAGAGCAGCGGAGCTGTAGCTTCTGTTCTCGGCGGTGGCTTTCCAGGCGAGCAATCTGCTCTTCTTTCGCAAGAAAATCTGAAGCGCTCGACGCACACGGCGGTTGCGGACCCATTCGCGCTGCTGCGTACGTCGCTGCTCCCTCCGTACCCGGTCTTCTTTCTCCAAAGAAAGGGCACGCGATTGACCCATCGTGAGTCCAAACCGAAACTGATAAGAGCGTAGGAAACAGCGCGCGAAGCAGACGAGGACAAAAAGAAACACACGTGACGTGCGCTGTGCTCGTCACGTGAGTTTCTTCTTCGTCCTCGTCTGTTTTGCGCGTTGCTTCCAACGGTAAATTCCCACCAACTCGCCAACTATCCATTCTTCTATGATAGCTAAAAGGTTGCCACCATCTATGAGCGACGGCGGCAACCAGACTGGTTGCCTGGTTGCCGCTGTTGCTTATAGATGGCGGTAGCTGTGCAGAGGTTCGTGTAGGTTTGTGTCGACATTTCTATGGTACCGGACACGATCCTGGGGAACCTAGCCCTTAACAGCTCCGCTGTAAAAAAAACTATAATCAGGACACACTGTAGCTTCCCTTAGACTTGCTGACAGACTAACACGAGGACTGCAATACAACGCTAAAACGGACTAGGCTGATGATAGTCAGGGTTGGGCACCTTTTGCAATGTGCCACGCGTCGAAGTAATGGTGTGTCTGAAGTTCTTTGGTCCCCATATGGCCCTTGATCCCGAGGTGACGGTCAGTCATGAGGTCCTCAACCGTGACACCTTCCTTCTTGAAGAAAGTGAGCCCTTTGGCACAGCCATGCAGCTCCATAGAGTTGCTGCACTTCACCTCAGGGGACTGTAACAGAAATAAGCAGTTGTGTGTTGTTTAAGAACTTGAGCCCTGACTGCTGAACTTATACGAAGCAAACTGTATGGCCTGCATGTAGGTATGGAACAGTCTACACTAACTTTCCATGCAGACTATTCATGAGCAAAGCTATAACACTATAATAAGAAAGCTCTGGCTTTCACTGGGCACTTTGTATAAATATTGGCACATGCAGCACGACTGATGTCAGGACCGATGGAAGTGAAGATAATGCGGTGTGACAATGAACAGTTCTTGGAAACAAAACCAGTGGTCCCAGGGCTTTAGTGAGACACACCTTGATAAAGGGTGCACGCTGCCACAATTCCCTAGCTTCTGGTGCACGCTGCCGCCATGTTGGTTCTTGCTGCTTCAACCGGACAAGCGCCCATGTCTAGACTAACCAATTTTTCAGTGAAAGTGGGGTGGGCAATTCCCCGGTATTTTAAGGTGGGTGAAGGGTCAGAACCGAGCCCTCGTCGAGGCGTTTTTTCGACCAGTTTCTTCGAAACCTCCCACGACATGAAGGACTGCGTGCAGAAGTGCTCGGAGCACACATGATCGAGCTGACGAAGTAGCTTAGAGTAAGCGTGCAGTCGAAGGGCTTCCAGCCAGCTACTTTGAACTGGATCCTTGCCAGGTAGATGATGAAAAGAAACACCCGCATCCCGGTGCATATAGGTGCAACCGCGCACAAGACACTTCATCAGAGCCGACTAACCTAAAGTAAATGTTTAATTACAGGCTCATCACAGTTAATCACTTGCACCGTCTCGTTGTGCTTCACTCGAACAGTGAAAAGTTTGTTACCGCACTAAAAGCAAATAAAAGCTCCTTTGGCTCTTCTTACTGCTTTTAGTTCCCGGGACCAGGAGCACACAAGTGAGAATACGATGATTGTTGTCTGCACGGATCACTTGTCGTCTGCTCACGATGGTACGTCGCAGACGCCGCTGAAAGGCACGCATGAGTGACGAGGCATTGTTTTCTCAATTTTTCAACTTCAAATTTTAACTTTATTAGCTCTATAAAAACGACTTGTTCGAGAAATAATGACGTTTAGCAATAAAGTATGAAGATATATTTTATTTTGCTTCAAAATACCTGCGACAGCTCTCGCCAATCACGAAGCCCAGGCAATGTGACTTATAACGAAAGTGGGCGTCGTTATACGCGCACGTCCAGCACTTCGTGGCGCTACCATCAGACGAGGTGTTTCCGAGTTGTCAAATTAAAATATGATGCGCTAATACTTTCAAACTCCTTCGTTGTCCCCTAGGTTTCCGAAACAGTAGCATGCAGAAACTGCAAAAAAAAAAAAAAAGGTGAACGCTCAAATACCATTGCAGGGCCCTTTAATGATAAAAATTTTGAGTCAATTCTTCTTATACATAGTTTGTAAATAAATATTTCGAGACCCATAGATATGACAGTTTTTTTGGGAGAGGTGCCCGAAATGCCAACTTCGCCACAATTCACGGAAAGCGCTTTGCAATGAAAGCAAAGAGAAAAATTTTTCCTCGCAAGACAGATTTCGGCATTGCTCCGATGAATGTACAAAATTATTTTTTTTGGCCAAAATTAAAAATGGTTACCGAAAACACCCATCCGCTGCTAGAATGTAACACTTGGGCGAGTCAACAGAGATCTGATTGAGCTGGAGGGCATCAATCTTTCGACATAGTAACCCTGGAGCTAGGGACAAAAAGGGACGAACAGACATGAGACACTAGTTTTGTGTCTGTCCATCCCTTTTTGTCCCCTAGATCCAGGGTTACTATACCTATCCTTAACCAGCTCACCTGCCTACTTGCTTTAACAGCTATCTTTCCTTTTGAAAAAATCAGCAGAACCCATCCTTTGGGAATGATTATCTACGTTAATGCGAATAGCATCAAACGGTGCGGAGTTATGCGCTGTTCGTCAGGTGGCCGGCACACTCTAGATACGCCAGCCCACTCTTGAGGCGATTCTAAATTTGTTGACACTTTCACAGCCCTGCGCACGATCTCCGCAGCCCAGCACGTGCGTTTGTGTCACTTAGGAAGGCGAGCAAAGCACGCGCCATACGCACAAACACTCAAAATGGTACCGACCAGACTTTCTGGCGTCTCAGCTTAGTCTCAACCAACGGTACTCTAAACGGTTGTTTATATCTTTACCATAGGACGCGCTTACAGCGCTGTCACAGCTACCGGTGCGCGCGCGTTCCATGCACGAGGGCTCATTCCGCTCTCGTGAGGCTGAGCTAGAGGTCTCCCGAGCGCGGGAGAGGGTGAGCTAGAGGGAGAGGGTGAGCTAGCCCTCGTGCATGGAACGCGCGCGCACCGGTAGCTGTGACAGCGCTGCAAGCGCGTCCTATGGTAAAGATATAAACAAATATTTAGGGTGCGGTGAATGACTGCATTCATAGCTCTGTGGTTAGCGCGTCTGCCTGCTGATCAAAGGGTCAACGGTTCGAATCTCAGCCGGCGCCGGTCTTTTTTATTTATTTATCGACCCGCGGCGTAAGAGGTTAGATAGCCAGATAGATAGATAGATAGATAGATAGATACATAGACTAAAAAGTGCGATGAAGTATCCAAAGAATGCTATTCGCATTAAAAGCGCCACAAGGACATAAAGTAAGAGACACAGCACAAGCGCTTGTGCTGTGTCTCTTACTTTATGTCCTTCTCTTGTGGCGCTTTTGCTAAAAGGAACAATGCACCAACTAGCCAGTCTCTCACTATTGAGGCATCAATCTCATCGCGGTCGAGCCATCGAAACTCGGCATACGAAAGTGGTTGCTTCAAGGTCAAAGCATAAATACCGTTCACATCAAGGTCGAGAGTTTGTGAAATCTCTTGGTTGGGACCGAAAACAGCAGGTGCCTGGAACATTAGCTCGCAGATGACGAATCGCACTTTGAACGATTCCTCCTCGCAACTATTGGCCAGAACTGTTACATCTTTTGACTCGAACAAATGCAATATGGGTAGAATAATGAATGCCAGGTCATACAAGTGGTTGTGAGCGACAAAGGGTATCACTTTCTTGTTTATTCTGTGGTTCAAGTTACACCCTCGACACAACGTCCGCTGCGCCTAAGACCCGCTAAAGTGGTCGTGATCTTTCACTTTTATTGCATTAGCATTAGTACCCACATGACAGGAAAATGCTGACGGCGTCCGTTCTATGGACAAAACAGTGGAAAAGAGAAGCGCGCCGCGTAGAGAGGAGGAGAGTAGCGAAGGGCAAAGGCAACAGGTAGGCAACGTCACGTGGCGGAAGCCAATACATGCACGGATGCTGGGGCGAGTCTGAACATGCAGGCGTGCGGAGCATGTATGCTTTTGTTTGTGTTACAAAATGGAGTACACAAAGTACTAGTGCCGGTCCAAGTAGGTGACAAAAAAATGAAAGGAAGATCCTTTGGTGGATTTAATGCGTTAGCATGACCCTTGGGAAACGCTTACTACACTGACCCCATAACGAAGCCAAAAAGAGGCAGCAAAAAAATATAGGAAGCAAAAGAGAAGGCCAAAACAGAAAAGTGAGGGGGTCAGCGTTAGCGTTTCCCAAAGAGGGACGTGTGTGGCATTTCCCAGGGGTCATTCTAACACATTCCCCAAGGATTCACCAATGGATCCTCCATTTTTTTCTTCTGCTTGTCAAACGACTTGCCGCGTATCTCGCACTGGGTGGCGTCCGCCCTCACCATGGGCACTTCCTCACTCCTAAGTCATTCACCAATAAGTCTGGACATTTGATTGAGGACGGAAATACACTTCTCCATGCAATCCTTGCAGCGGTAAAGGATCAGTTCTAAGACTTGCGAGTCTGCAGATCGGATAACGAGCAGGCAAAACGAACTGGGAACATGCTTTTCATAAACGTGATCTGCATTTTCTGGTTCTAGAATAGCCTCAAAATTGCAGATGCAGAAGAATAGAAAAGGTTTCATTGGTTACTACGGAAACATAATGCGTCCCCTTTTTATGGAGAAACCGTTCAAACAGGTTTTTCTTCTTTCGAAGTGTGAAATGACTGGCTAGTGAAAACTTGAAAACGAAAACCTATCATGCACCTTTTACAACGAAATCGGCGGACCTATTGGCGAAAAGCCCAGCAAAGTTAGTAATTCAGACAAAGTGACTATGTATCATTATCAATCATTGACCTTAAGTGCAGGGCAGCTATGTCCTTCTTCCCCAGGGGGGGGGAGGGGGGGACATAGTTTTACAGTGGTAGCCATTTTTAAAATAGCTTTTTATTTGAAATAAACAAAAATTTCACCCCTGCCTAGAGGAAAATGCCACATAAAAAACACAATAAAAAAAAAGGTCAGTTTTTTTATTTAGCAGTTATGACGTTTATGAAAAGCAGTTTCAGATGTCACAGTCGGTGATGTACTTATAAAAACGTAACTCTGTCTCAATATTGTCATGAATGACAATTGATGAGGCGACAAATGACTGACTGAAACTAAAGGTTTATTGGGGTGAACTTGTGCCCCAAACAAAATAGAAAAAAGCTAGCGTTGCAGGCGTCGATGGCGGCGTAAGAGCAGGATCGAGTGCTAAGGTTAGACTGACCGCGGCTCGCCACGCGGAGCCCCTTATGTACACGCGTGGACTTCTAGAACAATTGGCATAGAAGGTTCAGCGCGTATGAACATTTGGACCTCGAATAAACAACAGGGTTCTCGAATTCACCAGAACGCAACATTTACAGAAATACCAACAAAGGTGCGTCCGCTCCCAGGCATCAAACCTCAGCCCTTAGCGTGGGAGCCAAGCATGATAACCATTCGGCCACGGTTGCGCTTGCTTGGAGACACGTGTGGCAATTTTCATTAAAATTGCCAACAAATTTTCAGAGGTACCAGGTCAGCCAAACGTGCTGGTTGGCGACATCCGTGATGTCAACTACGTCAAAGACATTAGTACTATTTAAACCCTGCAGATGGTGCCAGCGACGTGCTTTGCATGACACGTGTGAGCCCGTGCACAGGACAGTGTTGTGAACATGCCACAACAACCGTCTGCTAAATGTTTATCCCAACATATTATATTTCCGGCGCTCGGCCCCGTAACGGTTTGGTTACTAGCTTTGGCAGAGTTTCTGAACGACGTGCGCGCAGACTGCAGTGGTGCAGACCACCCCTGCGCTGCGCCCGTTTGCGTGGTGGTTCAAGAGATTATTTGCATCACACGAGCGTGCCATTTCACAGCACGGAGCCGACAGAGGCTGCTGCAGCTTCTGTTTTGTGATCGTGTCCAAAGCAATATTTTATGAAAAATATTTTACGTCTGAAAATTGCACATCATTACACTTTTTGGAATTGAGCGGGATTGAAGCTTGTTGAGTATATGTACAAGTTGACCAATTTATGACAAAAGGGGAAGCTGTAAACAGTCCACGAGGAGCTGAAATTCTTTTACAACGGTTCTTTATGCGAAAACAAGTATATATAAAAGTAAAACCAGCAAGAACACAACAAAGACAAAATTATGGAAAAAAGAATCAAATACACATGCGCCCATTAGGCTCTCTAGCATTACCACATCATTAAAATTCCCAGTTGCATTCATCAAATCACTTTCAAAGATTCCTACTACTGCACGCCAACATAACAATGTCTGGGGCCCTACTGCTCGCAGAGTCAGAAGACAATCCTAGTCCCTATCTAAAGCCCCTATTGGCATGTTCCCAAATATGAAGTAATTTATATAAGTCGCCGTATGCTTATGAAGCAGAGGTCGGGTACTTCATCTATGCAAATCAAATTGCCGCAAATGCAATAAAAGAATGGAGCATAGAAACGAGCTGACTTACCTGAAATATCCGTTCGAAATCTTGGGTGGACATCCTCAGCAACTGTTTCGGAAGACACTGGTCGGTGTATCCATGAGACCGCAGAAACTGCCATATTTAAAAACAAAATATAGTTTTTTGTGTGAGTTCCAAGCTTTTAATTATACAAAATCAAAGAAGAATTTCTGCACGATTCTTTTTAGTTACAACACTTAGATGGGCTGCTCGCAGTTCGGCAGTTCAACTTAGCTACGGCCGTCTTTCAGAGTTGAGGCAATAACACCTGAAAGATGAGGCTTTGCACGTTACGTCATTGTTAGTGGATCTCCAAACTATCCCAATCGGCAAACATGCCAAAGTTCAATGAAAGAATGTGGCAAAGCAGCAGGCCTGTGTTCCTTGGTGTCGCCATGCGTTAGCACTGCACTACCCGAGATGATGCGAGAGATGCTAGCTACGGTAGGTGGCGCTGCGAGGATTCACTAGTGTTGGCACTAAAGAAGGAAATGTGCAGGCCTTGTGTTCTAGGCAGTGTTGCTTGAGGCCACTCCAACACTTGCAGAGCTTACCAGAAGTGTTGATGGTGCTAAGTTTAGTCCATGGGTTAGCAGCAGAATATAGGATATTGCAATGTCATTGATGTGATTGGCCTAAGCCATTTTGGAGCATCTCTTGGAGCAGCCAGAACAGTGTTTTGGAGCAGCAAATGTGGCCTTTGGAGCAACCAAAACAGTGTTCTGGAGCAGCAAAAGTGGCTTTTGGAGCAGATATTCTTAGAAAAAACAAAAATATTTGTTTTAACTGCTGTACAAACAAAGGGCACTTTGTGTTGTGTTGTGTTCTGATGTGACAATATGTGACAGAATTCGCTGCCTGTGTTTTTACTGCTGAGACATCCCACAAGTGTACAGTGCTGTAAACGTTGCCGAGCAATTCCGCAAAACCGCTTGCCACCGTTTTACTGGTTCCCGACGTGCCAAATTTTCGTCAAAAGTAAGCAAACGTAAAACAATGGGTTGCAAGCATTCAGCTGGTACCTCTGTCGTGCAATCATGATCGCATGCATGTGAAAGCAACTTCGGCAGGCTTGCAGTTGCGCGTGCTTTGTTGCACGAGCAGAGACAATGGCTGTTCAATCGAAACCGAATCCATGCCACTCCACTCCGTCGCCAACTGATTCCCAAAACTATATGCAAAATGTAACTGTCGAGCCTAAGAAATAAAATAGTAGAGTGGCACCCGCTTGCCAGGCCAGCAAACAAGGTACAAGCTAAACACACACAAAAAAAGAACCTGAGCGCATTGATGCAAGACATCACGAGCGAGGGTCAAAAAGTTCTTGGAGCGCTTTGTGCAACGAACTGAACTTGAGACGAACAAGCGCACTGTGCAGGTTCGGCATGCAGACATTGCCTTCTTTGCTTTAGCTCACTTCTCTTTACCAACTTTCTTTAGCGGCAGATTTTTCACGTACCGGGGTCCCGCTCGAAAGAAAGCCCACCGAGAGAAACCTAAATAATTAATACTTCGACACAGCAGTCTGAGTTAAAGAGGGTTTCTTGTAGTAACATATGATTTACACAAGAACAGGAATGTTGATGAACATGCAGCGGTACTTAGTTTCATTTTAGAAAGAGCCATATCTGCAGTGACGTAGGGACGGCAACACCCGACGTCGTGCGATCACGGTGCCTGGAAGGAAGGGACCAAATATAGTTTCCCCACGACCATTGCTTTCAGGGGCGAGTGCTTCAGCTCACAAAATAACTCCAGCCGCACAAAAACACATGGTTTAGTTTCACAGCATGACGGCATGGCTGGTACCCGGCACGCTAGGGACGGAGCACCCGCACACACCCGTGACTTTCGTTGAAAATATTTAAAAAAAAAAAACGCGAGACCGGACGATGAGATGATGACAGCGCGAAACACGAGACGGCGGGAAGACCATGCAAGACTGGATGGATGATTGATGCAGGGTACTTTGCGTTGGGCGGCTGCTTGCACCACATTACACATGCATGCTCAATTACGGTACTCAGTTTAGTTTCTCGGAAGGCAATCGAAATTGGTTTTTTGGCACAGGCTTGGCACAAATTACCCATATTTTGGCAAAATTTAGCGGGATGTAGCAGGGTTAGCCAGTTGGCGCAGTATGGTGCAGCAATCACATCACTGCAATGTTGAAAAGTGAAATCGAAACCAAAATAAATAGTTGACTAAGAAGCCAGACAGACGATGCCAGTGCACCATCCTCCTCGCCCTCCTTTTGAGGGAGCGGGCGGCGTAATCCCTAAGCTTTCTACTAGTGTGGCAATGACAGTGATGGAAGCAGCATTTGATCCTTTTGTAGCAGGTTCTGGAGCATTCAAAACACTGGTTTGGAGCAGCCGCTGACGCATTTGGAGCAGATGCCAACATCTGATAGTGCATTGATTGAAAATGAAAAAAGTGATTGCATTTATAAATTAGTTTGTCTGTGATAATGATTGACAGCTCCTCTTTGATACTGGAGCATATTACTTATCACATTTTGTAATAAAAATAAATAGAATGCAAAAAAAGAAACAGCCTTTTTTTAAAATAAGGCTTTGGTCAGAGCGGAGTCCATATAAAACGGGTACCAAAAATGGTTGAAAATAAATCATAGCCCAAACCTTCAGTTGCGATAAAGCCTCCCTCTCATCCTCGTTTTACACTCTGTAGTTTAATTGGTTCGTAAATATAATTTCTGCAAAATGCCTGCAAAAACCAACATATCCGCTACACCAATGAAGACGCGTCCCCCAAGTTTTATGAACCTGCCAAACTCGAGACTCTAATATCATAAACTACAAAACCAACCACTGACAAATATTATGAAAGCCTACTTGTACTTTAAATGTGACACTGCTTTTCGGCGGCGTTGGAACCAGAATTAAATCAAAGTTCGCTGCTCGTTCATTCGACAGCTGCACAAGAACTACCGTATTTATTCAAAAATAGAGACCCATGGCTTTGTTTTTTCTTATCTTTTTTTCTCGGCTGTTTCCCTTTTTTTAAAAACAATTATTAGAGATTAATCTGCAATGAAGACAAAGAAGGTCAATCTGTAATAATCCTGATAATGAATTCCGTGCCTATTGCACTAACCCTCCAACAGGTCAGTCGCTGCTCCTAGAACTCCGGTGCGAAGCGAGTGAAGCCCGACGCATGCACGCTCATGTGTGGCGAGATGTAGTTAAGGTTGACGGGAGCGGCAGAAGTGCCACGGTACTCTGTAGTCACGGCACGAAGGCATGTGGCAGACATGATAATCGAGTGATTTCATTAGGAGTACAATATCTTGGTTCTGTCTTATCACAGTATACCACCAGCCTACTACTTTGCAAAGTTTTCTGGAGACTTTTAGTTCCCAACATCGCAGAAACGGTCTGGTAGTTTAGACGATGTCGGCGATCAACTGGCCAGCGCATCAACCGGCCAGAGCGATGCACGAAAAATCCCTATATTTCGTTTCACCTGAAGTCTACGCTACAGCCGACTCTACGAGCCAATAGGACCAATCAAAACAGCATTAAAGTGCGACATCATGGCATTCGTCTCCCTGTGCATGTTTTTTCATCGGCTAAACCAATCGGGTGCAGTGAATGCCCCGTGACTCGCGCCTTTAGTATGTTAAGAATGGAACCTTCGGCGACCTTCTTCCGAGTTTCAACGCGGCGGAAACGAGTCATGATCTGTCCGGGAACGTCGCCTGCTGGACGGGGCCTACGCGAAACGAGTCTCGAGGAGTACGGAACCGGCGCCTACGTGTCTGCGCCTGCGGAGACAGGTCTCGACGCGCCCGTGACGTCAACGGGACGTGTGTGCGTGCGTGCGGCTTGGTGCGCTCCGGAAGGGGAGAGAGGCCGGGCCTAACTGCGGAGACAGGTCTCGACGAGTCCGTGACGTCAACGGGACGTGTGTGCGTGCGTGGGGCTTGGCGCGCTCAGGAAAGGGAGAGAGGCATGACCTAATTGCGGAGGACCATGGCTACGACGCACTTCTGGCTACGACGCGGCGGACTTTGCTACGACGCACTTGACGGCGGGTTGCTGCTGCGCACCTGCTGCCCTGGCGGGGAGTGAGGGAGAAAACGGACCCTATATAAGGCGGAGCGCGAGGCTGCTCAGGAGTTCTCTCGGATTTGACGACTGTATCGCAACCATGTAATTAAACCGTTCGTTACGTTACCAATTCTCCCACCTCCACTGGACCCCTGGGTTCTTCACTTCGGGGAATGGTCGTCGTCACGAGCCAGGAAGCTCCCGGACGTGCGGCTCAAACCCCGCCTCTAACAACTGGTTGGCAGCGGTTGGGATCGGACCATGCGACATCGTGCTACATCTGCGGGTGAGCGTTTGGACTTTGCTTTGAGATTCGCCAGGCTTCAGATTATGGGTAATTAATTTTGAACTGCTGGGAATCCTTAGTGTTTGACTCGTGCGCTAGGTTTAGGTACAACCTCGCGACAAGTTTTAGAACAAAGCCAAAGCTAAAGAGCAGCGATCATGGATCTAATGAGGTTACTGAGAACAGATTTATTCTGTTTATGTGAAGAATTGGGTGTGGAGGTGGAGCAAAAGATGAAGAAATCTGAGATCAGTAAAGCGATTTCAGAGAGCGCAGAAGTAGAGGAAATTAAAATTGCGTGGGAGCTGCTTCTGAACGCTAAGAGCGAGGCTGCAGCGAGAGAGGAACGAGAACGAGAGCTTGCTGCAGCGAGAGAGGAGCAGGAGCAGGCTGCAGCGAGAGAGGAACGAGAACGAGAACGAGAGCAGGCTGCAGCGAGAGAGGAACGAGAACAGACTGCGGCGAGAGAGGAACGAGAGCGGGAGCAGGCTGCAGCGAGAGAGGAACGAGAACGAGAGCAGGCTGCAGCGAGAGAGGAACGAGAACAAACTGCGGCGAGAGAGGAACGAGAGCGGGAGCAGGCTGCGGCGAGAGAGGAACGGGAGCAGACTGCAGCGAGAGAGGAACGAGCAGCGCTAAAAAGGTTAGAGTTAGAGATGGAACAACAGCGATTAAACTCACAGAACAGTAGAGTTGGGACTCCGGTGCGAGCAAGAGAGACCGAGTCGTATCAAATGAAGAAGCTCATGCAGCCGTTTAAAGTTGGGGAAGACGTGGGCCTGTTCTTAGTGAACTTTGAGAGGACATGTGAGAAGTTGAGCTTCGCCCCAGAAACGTGGCCGCAACGGCTTTTGACTTTGTTGCCCTGTGAGGCTGCAGAGGTTGTCGCGCGCCTTAGTGCTGGAGACGCGGACGACTACGACAAGGTGAAGTCCAGCCTTTTGAAACGGTACCGCCTTTCTGCCGAGGCGTTCCGTCAAAGGTTTAGAAACGCATCCAAAAAGAGCAGCGAGGGCTACTCGGAATTCGCTTACGGGCTTAAAACCAATTTGATAGAATGGTTGAAGAGCGAGGAAGTGTACGAAAGCCGAGACAAGGTAGTCGAGTGTGTGTGCCTCGAACAGTTCTTTCGTAGCATTCCGCAGTCAGTCAAGCTCTGGGTGCAGGACAGGGTAGGAGTCGACACTGTCGAAAGGGCCGCTGAGCTAGCCGAAGAGTACGCAACGCGTAGAAAGCTGAGCGGAGAGGAAAGCGAACCCGGCCGGAGCGATCAGCGCAAGACCTTCCGACAGGGAAACGGCTCGCGAGAAAACGGGCCCGAGAAGCCCGAAGCAGGACAAAAGGTCCCAGAAAAGAGCGCAGAACACTCGAACGGAGACGAGGCGCGGAAAAGCCAAACAGGGCAGTTCGAGGCTAGGAAGCCGTTCCTGTGCTACAACTGTCAGGAGCCGGGACACATAGCGGCCAGATGTAAGAAACCGCGGGTTGTGTTCTCGACCGTGACCGGTAGTGACGAGGACCTGGAGCTCCTTCGTCCCTATCTTCACGAGCTCCAGGTAAACGGAAAGCCGTGCAGGGTGCTTCGTGACAGTGCAGCGACGATGGACGTTGTTCATCCGTCGTATGTAACGACATCCGATTTTACTGGAAAGGTAGTTTGGATCAAGCAGCTGCTCGAAAAGCACAGTGTCTGTCTGCCTATGGCGACGGTAAGGATAACTGGCCCGTTCGGAGAGCTAGTGACAGAGGCGGCTGTCTCGCAAACAGTCCCGTTGGAGTATCCTTATTTGTTTTCTAACCGGTCAGAATTCCTGCTGCGCGAGAGGGGTCAACAACTGGGAGAAGGACTAGTTCAGTCATGTACGAGGTCCAAATCGCGTCAGCTCGCCCCTTTGTTGACGAGTGATCCAGAGCCAGAGGCAGCTGTCGGGGAGCAGGCACTGCCAGAGTTCGAGGCAGAGAAACGGGATGAGAGGGACCAGGTTGTAGAACAGCCTGACCTCGTAGCACTAGAAAGTGTACGCCGTCCCAACGAGCCGGCGAAAAAGGCGGAGGAAGACGGGATCAGTGAAAGATCTCTCGTAGCTCCGGCGTCACGTAACTTTGGTCCTCTGCTACGAGCAGACGGAGTGTCTTTGACAGTCGAGCAGAAGAGCGACCCTAGTGTGTCAGGGTTTCGCGGTACAGCTCAGGAGATTGCTAGGACCAATGTGACGGGGCATGAAAAAGGCGGATTGTTTTATCGGCGCTATAAGGACCGCATTTTCACGTCTAGAAATCACGTGAAAATCGATCACTACGACTTCAGGGCAAGAAAAAGGAAAGGCAAATTTAACGGCAATGCCGATGGGTTGAGCAGATTTTTCTGGCATCACCAAAAGCAGTAGGGATGATCTCAGAGGTCTTCGTCATCCACGGGAATGAGGATCAAAGTGGGGGCACTTCGTTAAAACCCCAACAAGGACCTCACAAATTGCAAAGAGTTTTTGTCTTTTGTATTTTGTTCATAGTGACCTCTTTGGAAAAATGAGTTGTGTTTTGGCGACAGCGGGTCTCGATACCCGCAATTGTCCTAAGGTTTTAAATTTGTAGTTTTTTTTGCAAATTTTTGTAATCCGTAGTCCAGTCTGGCGGGTCTCTGGCGAATTCCGAGCGTTTGGCTGCTGTGTGGCGTGGTGTTGTGTGGGACGTTTCCGCTAATGCCTCCGTTGTAAGAGGTTTGGGAGTTTGTTTGGTGCTTGCAGCGACTTCTCAAGGCCTACTCCAAGCCCACCTCTTCAGGCCAGCGATTGTACCACCGGCCTTTCGAGGTTTCCCTGGCCCCGGAGGGGCTGTTAAGAATGGAACCTTCGGCGACCTTCTTCCGAGTTTCAACGCGGCGGAAACGAGTCATGATCTGTCCGGGAACGTCGCCTGCTGGACGGGGCCTACGCGAAACGAGTCTCGAGGAGTACGGAACCGGCGCCTACGTGTCTGCGCCTGCGGAGACAGGTCTCGACGCGCCCGTGACGTCAACGGGACGTGTGTGCGTGCGTGCGGCTTGGTGCGCTCCGGAAGGGGAGAGAGGCCGGGCCTAACTGCGGAGACAGGTCTCGACGAGTCCGTGACGTCAACGGGACGTGTGTGCGTGCGTGGGGCTTGGCGCGCTCAGGAAAGGGAGAGAGGCATGACCTAATTGCGGAGGACCATGGCTACGACGCACTTCTGGCTACGACGCGGCGGACTTTGCTACGACGCACTTGACGGCGGGTTGCTGCTGCGCACCTGCTGCCCTGGCGGGGAGTGAGGGAGAAAACGGACCCTATATAAGGCGGAGCGCGAGGCTGCTCAGGAGTTCTCTCGGATTTGACGACTGTATCGCAACCATGTAATTAAACCGTTCGTTACGTTACCAATTCTCCCACCTCCACTGGACCCCTGGGTTCTTCACTTCGGGGAATGGTCGTCGTCACGAGCCAGGAAGCTCCCGGACGTGCGGCTCAAACCCCGCCTCTAACAAGGTTGTATGCGTGCGAGCTTTGAATTGTGCTCAGACCTAAGATGAAACAAATTTCTGTGTTCAGTAGCGACTCCGTGAAATATATTCGTACCATTTTTTTCTCTTTCTACTTTTCGAAATATTTGGGCGGACCAATATTATTAAATTATTTTTAAATTTTGCTTTAAGCCCATTCTGGCGCAGGTACAGCGCAAGTCTGAGCGAAAATGGCGCTTTGGCAAGAGATGTAGCAGACTTTCGTTCATGGCGCAATTTGACGCAAATGGTGCAGCACTTCCATCACTGCAATGAGGTGGGTATATTAGAAGCCACTCAACAGAGTGGGTTAGTCAGTTCTTTGCGACAGCCCGTGATGTGACTCAGGGGCAGATTTAAAGGGGGGTCCGGATGCCTGACCCCCCTCTTGAACTCTGCAGTGTAAAATTTAGGCGTGAAATGAGGGAGAGGGGGTTCCTAAACATATAGTACGCTGACCAACACCTGACCCCCCCCCCCCTCAGGAAATTCCTGCATCCGTCCCTGGATGTGACCCAATCCTGACCCTCACCGACTGAGGCATTCCTGGGGAACTTCGAGCCTCTGTTGCCCTCAGCTGGTGGCTCTGTCGGCCTGGAGACAGTTCTAACATGTTCTTTGGACTCTGTGTTCCAATCCGTACGGGACAATATGTTAAAATTGTCATGCTGTAGAGAATCAAGCAAGCAAACGGTTTTAGTGAGAAACAGCAGAAAAGATATAGAACAGTAAGCTACTTGATACTTTTTCTTTACACCTTTCCGTGGATTTCTACAAGCAGGAAGTCCTCAGGGAAGGGATGAGGCCGAGAATTTGTACACCAGTTGTTTGAATGACAATATGTGCATGTCATTGAATTTCAAATCTAGACATCAAAGATGTCTGATATCTAGACATCTAGACGTCAGAAGGGAACTCCCTCTTCAGTGCTCTGGGATCCTACAACCTATTTTTAACAAGAAGTGTCCCAAAACGACAGGAAATGACACAAAAAAAGAAAGCCCTCCCAGGAACTTGTCACATGAAGACACAAAGTGTACTAAACTATTCTCCCTGTTCACGGAGCAAATGCATGCCTAAAAAACTGTTTGAACTGGGTTCCCGGCAGCCCAGGGGTTCCCAAGTGTTCACTCTGGGAGCATCTTAAATTCTCAATCGCACTTGCTTTAAGTATTTACCCAATTTAAGCAATATTTAGTGTACCTGAACCATGCAGTAATGTACAGCTAGGAGCCCAAAACTCTAGTGTGTGCACTACTGTCAGCTGAAGTCTGTAGGCCTCTGCACTGCCTAAAGGTAACAGTGCCAAAGGGAGCAGGAGTTACTCAGTCGTCATTCAAAACAGATAGGCCTTCCTCAAGATCAAAAAGTTGAACCCCTGGTCTAGGACACTTTTCTGACGAAAAAAAAGATGGAAAAGGCAAACATGAGATCTTAAACAATTATAGACCAT